>CANUEY010384258.1:0-37160 GCA_948099555.1 Croton setiger
AGTGTCTCCAGAGAGAAAGAGAAGGAGTTTGCAACGAGTTGGACTCATGGAGTCTATAAAAACAGAAGGTTGAAGACGAAGAAGGGGGGTTCCAAAATTCCAGTAAGGAGAGTCCAAAAAATCGAAAATCCAGGGAGAGAAAACGCGTAAGAAACAGTAGAATTTCTTCTTCGATTTCTGAATTTGAAAGGAGGGGTTGATATTTTCTGTAATTGGGGTATTGAGAAAAATGAGTTCCTTTCCAAAATTATGGAATTCTGTACTAGGGGTCTTTGATTGTAAAACCGGAATTGAGAGATTTTAGTTAGGGTTTTTCTTCTTTTCACTTCGATTCAAAGATTGCAAGGAAGAACTGTTGCTGTAAGGATCCTGGTTGTTTCGATAATTGTGGAAAGCAAAGTCTGAGGTACTTTGCATTGTTATTTCATTTCTTTCTCAATTTAAGTCTGAGATTTTAGCTTCTTGTTGTCTAACAGAATCAAAGGTTGTTTGCACAAGTTGACTAGTCCTTGTTGGAGTACCATGATGAATAAAGCAATATAAATGGCTTTCACCAAGTTTAACTTTGTCTCTTACTGCCCCTATTTTCTTTGTTGCCTGTGACCCTAGTTTTCTTCTGTTGTTATTGCTTGATGAGGACCTGTTAATGCCTGTAGCTCTTGCATTAAATTGCATTCTGCCATCAATGGGCATGTTAATGAACTTATACTTATAAGTTCATGTGGTGAGTTGTATTTCAAATTATTTTAGGTCCATCATCACAGGCTTCCCTCATTTGTCTACCCAAACTGTTTCATTTGATCTCCAATGAAGATTTATTTCTGAGTTGCAGTCTTAACATTTTCAATTCTGGAACCAAAATTAGTATAAGGGCAGTTTGGTAATTTTTGAAAAGTGGAAGGGCCAAACTATAATTTTGCATCATTACTTCCAAAGTATTAATTTTGCATGCTTTCTACATTTCTTGTACTGTTTTGGGCGAAGTGCATATTTAGAGGCTGTTTTGGCAATTTTCAAAAATTAGGGACTAAATTGCAATTTGTCAAAACTTAAGGACCATTTTTTAATTTTACATGATGTGGGTCTTTAGGCAATTTTAGTTTGATTATGGATTGTTTCTGGGCTATTATTAATTGTTATGATACTGTTTTGAGCTTTTTAAGATGCAGGGACCTTTTTGTAATTTTCCAAAACTTCAGGGGCTTTTCCGTAATTTTGTATGTATGTTTTAAATATCAATTTTAAATGCTTCTCGGGCGTTTGGGATTTAATTTGGGAACTTATTCGGGTAGAATGTAATTTAATAGGTATTTGGTTTGTAATTAGTTTTTAGGATTTATTTTCCGCATTTTTAATTTCTGCAAATTATTTTAATGTTTGAAATTGCTTTCACAATTGACCGAAAAAGCCAATTAGGAACATCGATAGAATTAATCATGCCACAACTTTTTCTTTTAAAATTAACTTAAATTTTGGAAATTAAACAAACCAAGAGGCCGGTTTTTGCCGGGCGACGGTTTAAGTAAAACTTAAATCGTCGTACCTTACCCCCTTACCCTGAATCTCTATTTTTGACCAGTGCTTTTAAATTAAAACGGAGTCAATTTTCTTAAAATTAAAATTGGTGTCCTGAAAGCGGGTGGCGACTCTAAAATTATTTTTAAGACCGACTAGTTCGGCATGCGCATCCCAAAAATATTTTATCACCACTCTTTTGGTAAAAATCCAAAACGAACAACAACACACTTACTTATGTGTTTGATATGAATTTTGTGACTTTGCCAATTATGATTTATTGAGCTGTATAGTCTGGTTCGAGATCTGATCACCTATGAGGTATGAATTGCTATTATATGTTTTCGGATAAACTGTTTGGACTGGTACTGAAGCCCGGTCAATTGGATATATGTGATATTTGAATTGCTATATTTGTGGTTCCTGAGTCAGTACTGAAATCCGGCCAGTTGAGTTATGTGATTTGGTTTATATGCTATATATGTTGATGTTTACCGGTAATGAAACCCGGTTATATGATTTTATGAAGCATGACGATATGATAAGTATGATTTTATAAGTACATGTTCACAGAACTTAAATATGGCTATTGTGATTATCGTTACCAGTGTTGCAGATTTCACGTTTGAGAAACTACGGTTTCCTCTATGATTTGATGGAAATGCCTACTGGTCTAATATGTTATAGAAAGACCTACGGGGTCCTATACAATGCAGAATGATCTGGTGTATACTGCATATTAAAGGTTGTTCTGCGGATCCCTTTTGACCGACGATAAATTCCGATCTTACAAGTTTGCTGGCCAGCTATAGTTACTAATATGCCGTGAAATTCTCGGGGCAACACTTGGTCGATAAATCACAACTAATGAAAAAGGAATGACATGTCATTATGCATTATAAGACATGATTTTCATATATTTTATATGACCTGATAATGATCATTGTTGATATGTCTGTGATGAATTGTTATATTTGTTATATGATATTGCTATGTTTAGCACTTGCTGAGTTTGCGACTCACTCAAATCGCACTTGTGTTTTTAGGTCTGCTGTTTGAGTGAAGTACTAAGACTTCACTGGTTTATTGCTTAGGTTGGTACAGCTGAAGCCTAGGCCTCTCTCCCTCACACCACGTTATCTGTATCAGTTGTATATAGATTTTTGCTCAATGCTATATTTGTATAGCATTATTATATGGTTGGCATGTATATATATATGTTTATTAAGTTTTGGGATAATAAGGCATAGTGGTATATAAATAAAGAATTGTAATATGTATGTTTGATAATTGGTTTGTATTTTGATTATATGCTGGTTAATGCTTGAATTGGAATAGGTTAATGTGAGAATTAAAAAGTGATTAAAAAAAATATGATATGTTTTATGATGTAAGGTATAAGAGAGGACGTTACAATTATATAATAAATAGAGATTGTTAATTATTTTTAATATGTTATTAAATGATTTTAAAGTAGAAATTTTCAGAGATTGAGTTTTAAATCATAGAAAATTATACGGATTAAATTTAAAACTCAATTAAATCAGAGAAATTAAATATTTAATAATGCATCATAACACATATAGATGACTTATTTGATTAATTGAATATCGTTGATATGACATGCGTTATAGGAGCGTCAAGTACTCGAGCAGGGCGGGGTGAATTACACGAGACCCAACCGAGCTCACAACAGTACGGTAAGTGTTAAACCCACTTACTTATATGTGTAGAAATGACTTTGTAAGATTGTCAAATATGTTATATTGAACTGTTTGGACCGGTATTGGAGTCCGGTCATCTGTGATATATGGAAATGAAATTATATGATATTTATTGAATTGTTTGGACGGGTAAAGAAGCCGGTCATTTGTGATATATGAAAATGAGATGTTATAGTATTATTGAGATGTCTGGACCAGTACTGAAGCCCGATCACTTAGAGATATTTGATATATGAATTGTGATATTTGTGGTTCTGAGTCGATCCTAAAATCTGACCAGTTGATTTATTTGATAAGGAACCCGAGGGCCACTCGAGTTCACAGTAGTGAGGTAAGTGCTAAAACCACTTACTTATATGTGATTGATATGAACTTTGTGACATTGCCAAATATGTTAAATCGAGTTGTTTAGACTGGAACTGAAGTTTGGTCATCTATGAGGTATGAAACTGCTGTTATGTTTTGGATATATTGTTTGGACCGGTACTGAAGGCCGGTCAATTGGATATATGTGATATATGAATTATTATAATTGTGGTTCCTGAGTCGGTACTGAAATCCGTCCAGTTGAGTTAATTGATCTGGTTTATATGATATATACATGTTATTGTTAACCGGTAATGAAACCCGGTCATATGATTATATGAAGCATAACGATATGACAAGTATGATTTACAAGTACATGTTCACAGAACTTAAATATGGCTGTTGTGATTATCATAGCCAGTGTTTGCAGATTTCACGAGAGAAACCTATGGTTTCTACATGATTTGACGGAAAGACCTACGAGTCCCATTTGATATAGAAAGACCTACTGGTCCTATATGTTACAGAGAGACCTATGGGTCCTATATGATGCAGAATGATCTGGTGAATACTGCATAATAAAGGGTGATCCTCGGATCCCTTTTGACCAATGATATTCCGGTTTTACATGTTTGCTGGCCAGTTATGGTTACTGGTATGCTGTGAAATTCCCGGGGCAACACTTGGTCGATAAATCACAACTAAAGAAAAAGGAAAGACATGTCATTATGCATATTATGATATTGCTATGTTATGAAATGATGAATATGATCTGGAATCATGTTGTTTTGATATGTTATGATTAACCGAATTACATGTCTGGTTTATATGCTATGTTTACATTTGTATATGATCATGTGTTGACTAATATAGATATGTAAAGTAACACAGATTATAGTATCTGTGATTATTTGGATAAGAGGACTCCTAAGAGATAAATTCCTTTGATAGGTTCTGTTTAATATTTTTCAATTATGTTTTATTTATTTTTTTATATTATATAGTTTGCACTTTCTGAGTTCGCAACTCATTAAATTGCCTTTTACATGATTTCAGGTTTTCTTTGGGGAACTGACAGCGTCAGTTCCGTCATCTTTTCTCTGAGTCGGTCAGCTGAAGCTTAGGCTCTCTCTCTCTCGCATTTCATTAATAGAACCATCTTATCATGTAGATTTTTAGTTATATGGTTTGTAATCTATTAATGTCCATGATAAAAAAGAATATATGATATAGTAAATAAGGGATGGCATATCATGTGCATGGTGGATGTCATTGCATTCCATGTAGAGTTATTATATGCTAAAAGTGCTTAAATGTTTGTGTTGCTTATATATTAGATCTCTGTGGAGATTTATAGTATAGACATCCTTTCTGACATATTAAGAATGTTTTGATATATGTTCGGATATATGTAAAGCATTTTAAGTTTGAATATGCTTATAGTACAGAGAAAGACAGGCATAACCAGAAGTAAGATAATAGAGAAGAGATGTCATATGTTATACATGTATTGTATGAATGACATGATTATGAATGTTGTGAATATGTGAAAGACATTAACATGTTTAAAGATTGATAGCAATATGTTATATGTTTTGGTTATGTATATAAGTCATATGTTATGTTAATAGAGTTCTTGGATAAACAGGCAGAGTAATATGTAAATATGGTTTGTAATATGTTTGGTATGAGTTTTTGGTTTATGCTTCTGTTATATGATCTGTGAATGTTTGAAATGAAATTAGATTAATGTGAGATCAAAATGTTAAAAAAAATGGCATGTTTTATGACGTAAGGTAATAAGAGAGGACGCTACAGGAAATGCTGGGAATAGAAAGAAAGGAAGAAAACAGAAAGTTACAAAATCCAAAAACTGTGAGAACAGTGATCCGAAAGGGTGAAAAAGAGAGAAAAATAGGAAAATCTAGTGTGCATAGTTTAATTTCGGTCTGAGGGATCTCTAGAAGGTGTTCCTGGGGAGAGATTGGTGGTGAGAAAATGGTCGGAAAGTCACCGGAAAACCGTCGGAAAATTTTCTGGAAGTTGGGTCGAGAACCAAGCATAATCGGGGGGGGGGGAAGCAGAAGCTGAAGGTTGAAGAAGATCAAAATGGCAGTTAGGCCTGCATTTTGATGAAATTTACCTCCTGCCTACCTGAATTTGGTAAAATTACATTTTGACCCCTAAAGTTTATAATTTTATGCAATTTATTCATTCCAGCAAAGTTTTAATTGTTTTCAATTTTGTATTGCTTGATTTAATTTTTGAAAATTATAATTTGACCGCTGAAGTTTCTGCTGCATTTCAAATAGGTCCCTCCGGATTGAAATTGATTTAAAATAATTACATTTTGGCCCCTAAACTCTTAGCTGCATTATATTTTCATCCCCAAAAAGTTTAAAATGTTTCAATTTCACCCATCCTTCCCAAATTGAGTTTTGGAAATTATATTTTGACCCCTGAACTTCCTTCCAGACTTCAATTAAGCCCATAAAACTTTGAAAAACTATTCAATTGAGTCCTTTTTGGTTTAAATTGAATTTATTTTTATTATTTGAACAAATTGGCTAATAAATTTAGTTTGATAATCATAATTAATGTTAATTATGATTAATTTTAAATAAATTGAGTTTAATTGTTTTTAAGTGTTTTAAATATAGAAAATGTGTGATTTAAGTTAAAATTCAAAGGAAATAATATTGTTTGGTATTGACATTAAATTAATTAAAAGAGATTAATGTTTAATCATGCATCATAGCACATGTGAATTATTTATATGATAAATTGAATATTTTTGCTATGTTATGCATTATAGGAGCATCGAGTATTAGAGGAGGGCAGGGTAAAAAACCCGAGACCCAGCCTAGCTCACAACATTGAGGTAAGTGTAAACTTGCTGATTTTTGTTATGAAATTGTGATATTGTGAAATGGTGAATATTGTTGATATTGAACTGTTTAGACCGTTACTGAAGTCTGGTCACTTGATTTTTGTGACATTGATATTATATGCTTATTGAACTGTTTGGACCGGTATTGAAGCCCGGTCACTTGATTTTTGTAAAATTGATATTATATGCTTATTGAATTGTTGGACCGGTATTGAAACCCGGTCAAATGACTTATTTGTTTTGAATATATGATTATTGAATATTGTGAGTTTGGTCATTAAGTCAGTATTAAAATCCGACCAATTAACTTATTGAAAATTGTTATTTGATATATATACTGTTTGGACCGGTATTGAAGCTCGTTCATTGGATTATATGAAACAATGCGATAAATGCTTATATATCATATCAGTGCATTCTTACAAGACTTAATAAAGGCCGTTGTGATCGTTATGACCAGTATTTGCATATTTTACTAAAGAAACCTAAGGGTTTCTATATGAATTGACGGATGGACCTTCGGATCAACATATTGCTATAGATGGACCTTTGGGTTGATGTATTTCTACAGATAGATCTACAGGTCATATTTTGAACTGACCTATGATTCATTCAAGTCTAGTGTTTTCTAATCAACCCATGATAAATTAGGGTCTAGTGTTACTGGCCAGTTATTGTCACATGCTCAGTGAAATTCCTGAGTGCAATACTTGGCTTGATTGATCACAACGAAGTTAAATGGAATTACATGTCATTGCATTATTGTATTATCATGTCTTGTTAATTTCTATAAAAATGTGAACTAGTGCAGATTAACGGACGATATGGTAACATGTTTTATGTTTTTTTTAATTGTTTTAGTTTACAATTGCTGAGTATACGACTCATCAAAATCGCAATTTATGTTTTCAGGTCCGCTTCTTGAGTGAAGTCTAGTACTTCACCAACATATGCACAGGTCGGTTCAGCTGAAGCTTAAGCCTCTCTCTCTCGTTCCGCATCATATGTATAGCTGTATTTAGTCTTTGGTTTGCATTATGTTTTGGAATGAATAGTCTTAAGTTTTGGTATGTAAATTATAAATAGCATAATTATTATATCCTTACGGTAAATAGTTTTTGTAAAAATAATGATATATGTAAATTATGGTTGTTAATTGTTATGTTGATATCGGTTAGTGACATATGTTATTGATATGTTATTGGTTTAAAGATGTTAAAATGTTTGATAAAAAAATGGCATGTTTTATGACGTATAGGTATTAGGATTCTTTGTTACAGTTTTTGGTATCAAAGCTGGCCTACGGCCTCACAGAGTTTAGTCATATGCATAATCTTTGAATTCATTCATACGCATTGTATTGACACATTACATATATATAGGATCATGAAGCATGTTAATGAGTCCCAGAGGGGAGAATGTTCAGCTGCCCCCGCATTTCCTATTAAGGAATCATATGAACCTCATGCATTTTTCTTTGGTAATGTACCTGTTGTGAGGAAGAGAAATTTTAAGGAGCTTAGGAAATTGGATGCAGTTGACTTCTTTGGCACTACAGATCCTGCGGAAGCCGAGACATGGCTTGAGCGGACTGATAGGGTGTTTGATATGATGGAGAGTACTCTTGAGGAGAAGTTCGACTATAGTGTATCACTTCTCCAAGGTGATGCCTATAATTGGGGGAAGACAGTTCCTAATTCCAGGGTTGGACCTCCGATTCTCACATGGGATGATTTCCTCTACGAGTTTAAGGATAAGGACACGTCAGAGGTTTAAGGGATCAGAAGCAGAGGGAGTTCTTTAATCTCTCTCAGGGTGATATGAGTGTGGCAGACTATAGTTGAAGTTTACTCATCTGTCATAGTATGCTAGTTTTCTGGTAGCCACCGAGAAGGACAAGTGCCGCCGGTTTGAGGAAGGGTTGAGATGGGAGATATGGGCTCGGTTCACACCTGATGATTTGAGGTCCTTCTCAGATTTACTTGTCGCTGCTATCAGAGTAGAGAGGTTGTACAAAGAGCGACCTCCATTTGTTCCTCGAAAGAAGAGAGATGGTATTGTTCAGATTGAGGACGCAGGCGGTTCTTGGAAGCACTGAATCAGCAATCATCTGTTTCTTCGGGTTTTCGAGGTAGAGTACAGGGTTATTAAGGGAGTTCACAGGTAGGTAGCAGAGAGGTAACCCATCTTCTCAGAGTGGTTTGGGCAGAGGCCAGAGTCAGACATAGTCTAGGCCGCTATGTACTTTTTGTGGGAAACCCCATTAGGGTGAATGTCGACAGTATACTAGTGCGTGCTACATGTGTGGTGAACAAGGACATTTCGTTAATGATTGTCCTAAGAGGAGAGAGCTAGGATAGGCACCATCTGAGACTTCGGTGCAGAACACCCGTGCTGGTAGGGTTGGGTCAGGATATGTCAGAGGTCGAGGCAGAGGCAGAGGCCAGTCCACCCAGGTTAGGGGTGGCATAGATAGAGTCAATACACAGCAGCATAATCCACAGGCTCTTATTTAGGTCTGAGTATATGCATTGACCAGAAATGAAGCATTGGCTGCTCCGGAAGTGATTATGGGTAAAGTCTCCTTAAACAATTCTGAAAATTTTGGTTTTGCACTTATAGATCCTGGTTCCTCTCATTCATTTATTTTATCTCATTTAGCATCCCTAACATATAAAGAGTATAAATTATTAGATTATAACCTTTCTGTACATATACCTTTGGGGGAAATTGTGAGAGTGAGTCAGTTGTACCCAAATTGTCATATTATTATTGGAGGACAGATATTACTAGCAGACTTGATACTTCTACCTTTTCATGATTTGGACATCATTTTGGGTATGGATTGGTTGGCACGGCATCATGCAAAGGTGGATTGTTTTGCTAATGAGGTTATCTTTGAGCCACTAGGTCAGTCAAAGGTAGTTTTCTGCGGGGAAAGATAGGTGGTACCGAGTTGTTTGATATCGGCAATGACAACTTTCAGTCTGATTCGGAAGGGTTGTGAGGCTTACTTGGCATATATCATGTAACAACTCTACTTGTACTCTTATGTCATAAAACGTGCCATTTTTTAAAAAACATTCTTAACATGTCACATAAGAACGTCTATGCTATAAGTCTCCACAGAGATCCAGCATATGAGCAACACAAACACATAGGCACTTTTAACATATAATAACTCCACATGTAATGCAATGACGTCCACCATGCATATGACATGCCATACCTTATTTACTATATCATATATTCGTTTAATCATAGGCATTATTAAAAAATTACAAACCATATGACAAAAATCTACATGATAAGATGATTCTAATGATGAAATGCGAGAGAGAGAGATCCTAAGCTTCAGCTGACCGACCCTGAGGAATGATGACGGAACTGACGCTGTCAGTTGCCCCAAAGAAAACCTGGAATCATGTTAAAGCAATTTAATGAGTTGCGAACTCAGTAAGTGCAAACTATACAATATAAACAAAGCAATAATTCATAATTGCAAAATATTAAACAGAACTTGTCGTAGGCAAACTTATTTCATACGATTCCTCTTATCCAATAAGTCACAGATACTATAATCTGTTTTACCTTACATATCCAAATATTAGAAAAAACACGATCATATACAAGTGTAAACCACAACATATAAACTAAACATGTAATTCGGTTTATCATAACTTAGCAAAATAGCATGATTCCAATCATATATAATCATATTTCTATCGTAAGATGCATAATAACATGTCTTTCCTTTTTCTTTAGTTGTGATTTATCGATCAAGTGTTGCCCCGGGAATTTCACCGCAAAAGATTCTCTAACTGGATACAGTGAACATATAAGACCCGGAATACCATCGGTCATAGAGATCCGAAGATCAATCTTTCTCTGTAAGATTCGAAGATCACTCTGTATCATATAAGACCCGTAGGTCTTTCTATATCATATAGACCCGTAGGCCTCTCTGTAGAAATCGTAGGTTTCATCTGGTGAAATTTGCAAACACTGGCTATGATAATCATAACGCCTGTAATTAAGTCCTGTGGGAATGCATTATGCAATGTACATTTCATAATAATATCTCATATAAACATGTGACCGGGCTTCAGTACCGGTTATAACAACATATATATCTTTAATATCAGATCATATAACTCAACTGATTTGATTTCACTACCGACTCAGGAACCACAAGTATCACAATTCATATATCAGATATCTCTAAGTGACCGGGCTTCAGTACCGGTCCAAACAGCTCAATAAAACTATAACATCTCATTTTCATATATCACAGATGACCGGGCTTCATTACTGGTCCAAACAATTCAACGATATCATATAATTTCATTTCCATATTTCACAGATGACCAGACTTCAATACCGGTCCAGACAGTTCAATATAGCATATTTGACAATATCACAAAGTCATCTCTACACATATAAGTAAGTGGGTTTAACACTTACCGTACTGCTGTGAGCTGGTTGGGTCTCGAGTAATTCACCCCGCCCTACTCGAGGACTTGATGCTCCTATAATGCATAACACAGCAATAGTGTTCAACAAATCAAATCAGGAATCCATATATGCTACGATGCATGCTTTAATATTTAATTCTCTGATTTAATTGAGCTTTAAATTCAATCAGTATAATTTTCTTTGATTTAAAACTCAATCTCTAAAAATCTCTATTTTAAAATCATTTAATAGCATATTAAAAAATAATTAACAATCTCTATTTATCATATAATAATTATAATTAATCATAATTATAATTATTAAAACCATTTATAAACTTTAAATAAACTCTTTAATTATTAAAAATCAATTCATAAATAAAATCTCTAATAAAACATTTAAATCTCTAATTTCAGGCTAAAAAAATCTCAAAATAAATTTTTGACGTCAAAAACGGATTCAGGACATCGAAATTAGGTTGGTAGGGCCAAAACATAATGTATAAAAGTTTTTGGGTGAAAAATATAAGCAAATATAAACTTTAGGGGCTAAACTGCAATTTTACCAAAATTTAGGTGCTGGGCGCGCTATTTTCACCAAAATGCAGCCCTTGCTGCCGTTTTGGCCTCTACCCGCAGCTCCCCCACGTCCTCTTCTGCCCGCGCGCGCCTGGCACCCAAAACGCATGCCTATGGTGCCGTTTTGGGGCCTGCCTCCCGCAGCCTCCTGCCCAGAAAATCAGTCTCTCAAGCCTACTTTCCGATGACCGTACGTCCTATTCCTGTGGCTTTCTGGCGAACTACGACCACTTTTCTCTTCCTCTACACATCCTCTAGCTAACCATTGGAGCCAAATTCCCAGAAACCCTCTAGATCTTAAGATATAAGTCGCCAAAGTTGGTTCCTCAACACTGTTTACCCAGAACCCAGATTTTGCCTATCTCTCAACCCAACTTCCAGCCACTTTTTCGGCCACCTCCGGTGGTTTTTCAGCAAACTAAAATGACCAATCTCTACACCAATATACCCTCTATCATCCCATATAATCCAAACTCATTCATGCTTCACCATTTGGAAGTTATAAACCTCCAAAGTAGCAATCTCAACACTGCCTATATACTTAGAATTTCAACCCAGAATTTTCTCTCCCCTTTTCCAACGATTTCCAGCCATTTTCTTTCCAATCTAACACTTCAATTCACTTCATAAACATCCTAGGAACATGTTAAAACAGTGGGATGGAAATATTTTCCATGTTTTCCCTCTTTTCTCTCTTTTTTTCTTCATTTCTCTCCCTATTCTTCTTCCTCTCTTTCCTAACGTTTCCTCTCTTTTTTTCCCATTGAAATAGTTCCAAATTCTGCCTCTCCAGCACCTACTACAAGTTCCAATAATGCCCAGCAGCTGCTTGGGTCAAAATTGCACAAATTTATCCACTTTTGCCTTAAGACAAAATATAAACTTTAAGCTTTCTTAATTCCTTTACTTTCAAATCTTCAAATCTTGATTCCAATCCTTTAAACACAGCTAGCAACTACTTAAAACTTGTTTTAGTGTCAAAATAATACGTATAACACGTGTCTGAAGTTTTGTAAATATCGGAATCCGAAAATTGGTCCGGTTCGATCGGTGCCCTAAACCGAGTCTGGAACCTCGACGATTTTCGCGGAACTGAAACCATACGATGTCGTCGCACAATTAGGGTTCCAAAACTCTTAAAATCATGATAAACACATATCAAAATATCAAATTCATTTGGTTCAAATTTTACGTGATTCCGGCATTTTTCGGTCGCGCGGGTCCGAAAATCCTAATTAGCTCCATTTGTGTCTTTCGACAGCAAAGGAGCCTATAACATAGCTTATAACTCTTATTCAAATCATATAATATCATATTCAAAACATATAATTCATGTTCATGTCATATTTCATATCAAATGATAATGCATTTAAATTAAAAATGCCCGAAATGCATGTAATGACGTCGGAACGACGTAGAGTTTAGGTTTAGGGTGTCACACATCATTAACACACGGGAAGTGAACAGTAAGGTTGAAGATATTCTGGTTGTCAAGGAATTCCTAGATGTCTTTTCGGATGAATTTCCAGGGTTACCACCAGATAAAGAGATAGAGCTTTTCATTGAGCTGCTTCTAAGTACGCACCGATAACTGTTTCTCATTACAGAATGGCACCCTTGGAATTACAGGAGTTACTTGATAAAGTTTTCATCAGACTCAGTGTATTAACTTGGGGTGCGCTAGTGTTGTTTGTTAAAATGAAAGATGACACTATGAGGTTGTGTATCGATTACCGCAGGCTTAATCAAGTAACAGTTAAGAATAAGTATCCATTGCCCAGAGTGGATGACTTATTTGATCAGCTACAGGGAGCTAGAGTTTTCTCTAAAGTTGATTTGAGATCGGGATACCATCAGTTAAAGATTGCTACAGAGGACATTCCGAAGACTGTTTTTCGAACTCTATATGGCCAATGAATTCTTAGTAATGCCATTCAGGTTAACAAATGCTCTAGCTGTGTTTATGGCATTAATGAACAAGGTATTCCAACCTCTCCTTGATAAGTTTGTTATTGTGTTCATTGATGACATATTAATTTATTCTGGGAGTCCACTGGAGCATGAGAGGCATTTGAGGACTGTTTTACAGATTCTGTGAGAAAAGCAACTGTACACCAAATTCAGTAAATGTGAATTTTGGCTAGGCCATGTTATGTTTTTGGGTCACGTCATATCAGCTAACGGTATTGAGGTGGATTTCAGAAAAGTAAAAGCAGTTATGAACTAGCAATACCCAACCACACATTAGACATTTGAGATTTCTTCACCCAATTCCTGACCTTCATATTATTAGTAACATAATTATTATTAATATTAGAGCACCATAAATTATCCAGTTTTGTTAATAACTGCAACTCAAGTTAGGCAAGAGAGCCTTATTCATAGATACACAAAATCAAATGTCTAAACCACCCAAAGCAATTGGTCTAGTTATACTATCCCAATTAACAAGATGTAACTTCCTTTGCCCTACAATATTACCCCATGTAAAATCTGTAACCTTATTATCAAATGCCAAACAAACATATTTTGGCAAAAGAGTGGCTTGCATTATATGGTTTGACAAAATGGCTAAAACTGAATTAGCTAAAGTAACACGACCAGCAAAATATAAAAGAGGTACCTTCCAATCAACCAGATGCTTATCAACTTTAGCCAATATAAAATCATATAAGTCCTTTTGAAACACACTCGTTATGATTGGAACGTCTAAATAAGTGCTCAGGCTATCCACCTCACTCATACCCTTTTTATCTACAATCTGCTCTTTTAAAATAGCTTTAAAATCATAATTTTTTCAAATTATTTTCAACTTTTTAACATTTTTACCGAAATATAATTTCTTAGGTACAATTTTATACCACACTTGATTTACCTTAAATCACATTTTCATTCTTTTTTTTTTTACTTGCATTTTCGTTCTATTTTAAATTTTTTTATAATAATCTAATCTAACTTTTTTTTTCACATTAAAATATTATAACATTGTCACTCTATTTTCTTTTAAACCATCGTTTATATTTCCTCTTTCGATATTAATTTATGCACTTATATTACAACATTAAAAATTAGATAAACTTATGTTTGAAAATTTTATAAATGACTCAAACCTTATATACTTTAGAAAAAATAAAAAAAAATTGGATAAAAAAAGAAAAACTAAAAAAATTAGTTTTAAATTCAAATAATTTTTTATTAAAAATTTTAGTTATATCCTTTTGATACATAAAAATATACTAATAAACCGGAATACTATCTTACACTATAAAATGTGGAGTAGTCTTCTCTCGTAATAGTATTTTAAAAAAATAGTGACCGGATTAATCTTTTATTGATTTTACTCTTTCTTTCAATTTTAATTTACACAATAAACTATAAAATATTTTATCAAGTAAAATATGTTAAACGATTGAATAAGAAACAATAATATATAGTGCAATTATATTGGAGGTCATGTGTCATGTGTTTAATTCAATTCGATAGTATATTGTGATTACTTTAGCTTCTTTCAGAATCAAATTATTTTATATTATAGTATATGGTATTCTTTTAGGATATTGGACTACTAAATATTTAAAAAACCTTTTGGTATCTGTAATTGGCGAGAACGTTACAAAAACTTAAAACAGAATTTTACATTTTTTAATGTTACAAAGTGTGAATGAGATCTTTATAAAATCTATTTTTCATGTTGAGAATGTTTAAAAGTTCAAAATAATGTTTTAAATATTTTTTTTAACCATACCATAAAAAAAAATAAAATGTTGCAATAATCAACTATGACGGTAAATGGAAAGATAGTAATCAGTGTTAGTTTTTTGGTGGGGACGTCTTTAGAGACTCAATATTTAAAAGGGGAGAAATACTCGGATCCATCCATCTACAACGTAAATCCAAAAAAAGAGAGACACAACACAACATATTATAATCTGGCTAAGAGTTGAGTGCAGTGCTCCATGATTGATATTGGCATGCTCATTCTTACTTTTGCAATAATGGTTTGTACTATGTTAATTGCTTACTTTAGACCTTTCATGGTACTAGTGATAATTTAAGACCATTATGCTATTAAAGTATTATGCAACAGCATTTTTCGTCCATGATTTAATGGTGCATGTAATGCACATTAATGAAAAGCTTCAATGTCTTTTTATTATCATATTTTTATTATTTTAGTTTTATTATGTACTATAAATTTTTTTCATGAATTAATTATTTTTTAGCCAACTTATTTAATTAGTTAATATTCAGGATTGTTTTAAACAATTAAGAGATCTTGTTTTTATCTTAAAATTTAAGCCCCTAAAATTCTACTTAAAAAGTGTTATCCTTCTAACACTTTTTGAAGCAAATTCATCAATCAAATCTTTATATTGTATTCTATTGCTAATCCATTAAGACTTTCTTGTAACATGATAGAATGCAAGTAGGATTTCAACAACTTCAATTTTAAATAAATTCTTTCTGCAGAAGCAACTGTCACATGAATAGTTAATAAAATTATATATCCAGTAATTGTATTAGGAAAGCAATCTAAACTTTTAAAAACTTTAATATATCAATCGGTACCGTTTATTCTTTTGGCAAGATTTCTCTTAGCAACTTTAACTCCATACACAATTCATTCCCATCAATATCGGAATACTCATTATGTTTCAATGACTTCTCAAAATTACTACAACAATACTTCAAACTTCCATCCTCCAAAGATTGTAACTTGTGAGAAGTAAATAACAAACCAAAAATCTTTTCTTACTCTTGATATTGCTCAAATCTCTTACTAAGAGAGAGACAATAGCTTGATTTACAAGGTAAAGAAAATAATTGATTCTAAAAACTTCTTCACAAATTATTTTGGAATTGAGATCTTAAAAAAATATAACTATTTATTTTTTTGCAAAACCAAAATTTTCGTAGACCTTTTTAATTAATAATGAGCTTATTTTTCATATTCCCCAACACATTTTTTAATTGCTATATAAATATGTATCTTTAAAATGTTTCATTTACGATTATTTTTCTGAAAGAGATGTCATTTAAAAGTAAATAATTTTTGAAGATGATATTGATTGTTGATATCATCATAATTATAATTTCAGACTTTTTTTTTTTTTTTTTAAACATTGATTATTGATAGTTCTTGTCTTAATATCAATGGGCCAAAGCCCAATATTTGTAAAGATTAAGCTCTAATACGAATAAGGCCGAAGGTCCAATTCTTCTAGTATAAATAGGGATTAAACCTTTTTTTTTTTTTACCATAATGGGGATTAAACTTCCTCAATAATAATCTACAACTTTCTATAAAGCATTAATTATTCTCATTACATGCTCACATATTGTTTACTTGGATAATATTTAGTGCAATGAGCATGAATCCAGGCCTTGCTAGAGCTTATTTCCTTGAGCTCGTGGTTTGTTTTCACCCACTATGGCCACAACGGGTCAAGATAAAATGAATAACTCCTAAATGGTAAATGAAATTTAATTCCGAAGAAGTAGTATAGATTTTGATCTGGTACTAATAATGCGTGATCTAGAAATAGCGCCACTCTAATTGAATTTCAAAAAATAAATTTTATTATCATAATCACTTTATATACAAAATAAATTATTAGAAAAAAGCCATTAAACCATTAGAGTGTCATTTAGTCATTAGGTTAAATATTTAAAAGTTAGAGTTTAAAGAATTAGTAAATTTTAAAATCAGTAACTAATAGCGATTAGGACTTCAGAAACTGCTGCTATTGATTCAATAAAATCTTATTTGAAAAGTTTTTATTTCAGCTGATAGTTGATTCGTTATAGTATTATATTAACTTCATTGAAATAAAATAAAAATTAGTATATTAGATAATTATACGCTTTTTAGTAATTTTAAATTCTAACCGCAACTGTTGTTTGTACTTTTATTAAACATCAATCTGAATTCGACATTAGCTATCCATTATATTAACTATGAGCTGGTGTGAATAGCTTAACCAAACATGTCCTAATTGTTAAAAAATAAAAATTGAGTTTTTTTTTATTTTTTTTACAAATATAAGTTATGCTACCTAAATATTAGGTCACCAAAAATTAGGATATTGCAAGTGCAAATAAACCATGACATTACAATGAAAAATGCTCTGTTTTATATAAAATTTTGAACATTTCATTATTCATCTTTCCCGAAATTTCAAATCTCTAACATTTCGAACAATTGAAACTCATTCTATTCCATTAATGGTAGTGATAGTCGAAATCCATTGTCATTTGTGAAAATGATTTCAGTTAGTGAAATTGATAGTCGGAAATTGGTATTTAAGAAACCGAATTCCAAATTTATCCATTTTCCAAATTAAATCCACTTTTCACTACTATAAATATTTGACACAAAAAATAGCGCGGAAGAAGGATGACACACGATCAAATCCTTGAAAATAAATATCAAATCACAACTTCAAGAATGAAAAGCAAACTGCCAAATTCTCATAATAAAATTTGAATAATAGAATCTAAATAAAAAACCTAATCTACTAAGAAATAAAAAATCTAATACAATAAGAAAATAAACTATTAGTACAATCTCTCACCCTAATTATAATCTTTTTAAATTATTATAACCTATTTATATAATACTTAATAGATCAGTGCTATTTTCAGAGAATTTTTACTATTTACAAAGTAATACTTATTTTAATCAAATTAGATTTAGAGTTTATGTAAAAACTTGTTTATTCTTTAATTCTATACAGTTTATATATTGTTAATGGATTGTATGTTTATTCTAAACCTAGTAGGAAACTGATTGTAAACATATTCTAAAGCTAATAAAACTCTTCTTTTTTATTCTTTTTTTTTTCAAGTTGGATAGTAGGATCGTTTACGCCCAACTTGATCAAAACACGATTAAACACATTACCAGAAACTGATTTAGTTAGTATATTTGCCAGTTGACCTTCAGACCGTACAAATGATTGGCATATACTTCAATCCTCCAACTTCTCCTTAATGAAATATGTGTCAACTTCCACATGCCTTATTCTGTTATGTTGCATTGGATTATCTGTACTTATCGCTGTCTTATTATCACAAAATAGTTTACAAGCAGTTTTAAGAGGAAATCTGATCTCTGTTAGTAATACATGGGAAAGTGATTTTCCAAAAAAAAATTAGCTACTAATTCACATGGATAGGAATTCCACACCTGTGAAAATTGGATTGTATTACTTCGTTTCAAATTTAAAGAAAATATTTCAATATTTAGGCGTTTCAAAATAATAGATAAATTTTTATTTTGGTTATAGTTTTTTTTATCGAAATTATTAAAAAATTTATAGTAAATGTCAACTTTTAAAATTTATTTTTAATAATGTTACATATTTTGGATCAAATATTAAATATTAAGTAAATGCTTACATTTATTTATTTTTTATATATAAATTAATATATGTAAAAATTATTTTTAAATATCATACTATTAAATAATGAAATTTAGCTAATATTTTAATTTGTTTAACATTTATAATAAAGTTTAAAAAATAAGACTTCCGTAGCTTATTTCATTCTATTTCTGTTGCAATGTTTTTCTAAGATATTATGTATAATATTCGTTTATGAATAAAATGTATCTTTTTCTAAAAAAAAAAATAGCATTTGTCAAATTGCCCAAAGTTATTATTTATTACAATTAACCTGTAAATTAAACCAAATACAACTTTTCCAAGCCATGACAATATGGGACAGCTATATGCATCCTTGGATTGGCAATTGAATTAGTCTAGGACTAATTGTTTTCAACTTTGAATCAAAGAGTGATGTCTCAGATGTTTTAGGTCGGGCTTTCTATTGGTTCGTTAAATCTAAATCTACTACTCATGTCTGCTTCCGTTATACTTTTGTATATTTCTATCAAATTTGTTGAGTATATTCCATTAGTCTTAGGGAACTCTGCTTCAGCACTTGATAAAGCAAGCACTTTCTGTTTTTTATTTTTCTAAGTAACCAACCATAGTAAAATATCTTGAAGTTGACCTCATGTCAATAGGGTTTCCAACCCAATCTGCATCGGTGAATACCTGTATATCCAGATGACTATTCCTTCGAAACAAGACCCTTTTCCTAGATGATCCTTTCACATACTGAACAATTCTAAACACTGCTTCAAAGTGTTCTTCCTGTGGTTTATGCATAAATTGGCTTATAACCCTAACAACATATTCAATATCAGGTCTGGTATGAGAAAGATAGATAAGTGTCCCAACTAACCTCTAGTACTGTCCCTTGTTTTCTAACTTAACCCCTTCAGCAATCTTGAGTCCATGATTGACTATTATAGGTGTTTCAACTGCCTTGCAGTCTATCATACTTGTCTCAGCTAGGAGATCCAAGATATACTTTTTCTATGAGATAAAAATTCCCTTATTCAACTTGAGAACTTCAATTCCTAAGAAATAATTAAGTCTACCCAGGTCTTTCATTTCAAATTCTTTAAAAAATTTATCCCTCAAAGCTGTAATTTATTCTTACTCATCTCTTGTGATAATCATATCATCAACATATATGATAAAACAAGTCACCAGTTCTCCTCTGCTTTTTAGGAAAAGTGTGTGATTAAAGTTGCTTTGGAAATACCTATAACTTTTCATAGCAGAAGTAGATCTCCCAAACCAAGCGCGGAGGGATTGCAGCCAAATGGTTTTTTTCCAATAGGTACTTTACATTTCTCCCAAGTGCCATTCTTTTCTAAAGCATTCATTTCTGCTTCCATTGCTTGTTTCCACTTAAAATCACTTTGTGCTTCCTCCACTATTCTTGGAATTCTTTCAGAATATAAGGAGGCTTCAAATCCTCTTGCCATTTTAGATAGGCTCCCACCAAGTTTGTCAATGGATACCTCGATTTATGAGGCTCATACTCTGGTTCATATCTCTTTGGTGGGACCCCTCTATTTTTTCTAGGAGGTAAAACATACCTATCAGTCTGCGGTTCTTCTGAAACTGTAGGGTTAGTAATAGGAACCTTCACAGGAATATCCAAATAAGGTGTTTCAGAATAAGAATTACGAACCTCAAGCAAGGAAGATATATCACCTGTTGGCACTTTGAATTTTTCAAACTGTTCAATGTCATCCGAAGTTAAACCGATGGAACCACCTACTTGCTTTGTTGGAACAACTACAGACAGTATTGGACTAGAAATCCAATTCAGTGGATCACCAAGATTACCAGGATTTTAGAATTCTCCCCCTAACCACTTAATTGGGTGTGAAAATAATATTTGGTTTCAAGAAAGTCACAATCCATGGTGGTGAACAGTCAGTTAGAAAGAGAATCAAAACACCTATATCATTTCTAGTGAATCTCAAAGCCAACAAAAACACACTTAATGGCACAAGGATCTAACTTGGTTCTACCATTCTTAGGAATATTAACATACACAGTACATCCAAGCACACAAGGAGGTAAGGTCATGACAATTGGTAGCCTAACTGTTGACGCTCGATTTTTGCTCAAAATCTATAAAAGAAGAAATATTCAATAAAAAAAAGAGCTTAATTAATTTTAATGGATATATTTATTTCAATTTTTTTTTCTCTATTATGTAAAAAAAAAAGAAAGAAAAAGAATGAAAAAAAAAAGAAGAAGAAGAACAAAAGAATTAAAAGAAAAGAAGAAAAAAAGAGAAAAATAAGAAAATGGAAAAATATGAAGGAAATTAGAAGAAATAGGAAGAAATTGAAAGTAAAAATAGAAAGGAAAGGATGTAACTGAAAAAGAAAGAAAAGAAAAGAAAAGGGGGTGAAAAGAAGGAAAAAAAAGAAAGGAAGTGAAAGGTTTAGAGTTGGTTCAAATCAATCTACCCTTAATTAAAACGGATACAAAAACGCAATATTTCATTTGAAACGATGTTGTTTTATGCCAAGAACAAAAAAATAAAACAAAAGCAGAACCCAAAACGTGAAACGCAGAAGCCAGAAGCGAATTAGATTTGAAGCAGAAAGCAAAATGAAATCGAGAGTAGAAATAAAGAGGGAAATAGAAAAACAAAAGAAATCAGATTGGCGATGGGAAAACAATCCTAATATGTGATTTTGATTTTAATACCAATTTGAGATTATGAATCAATTTTAGTGTATTTTCCAGAAATCTTTCTTTCTTTCTTTCTGTGTAATCATCAAGTGAAGCATGCTTGTTTGAGACAGCTTCAATCTTGTAAGAACAGTGGAAATCAATTCTAAAAATTGAAATCAAAGCATCTGAGGTACTTCAGTTTCTTCCCTAAATTTCATTTTCTGTTCAATAATGTTGACTGGTGCTGTTTGGGAACAAGATTGAGTCTGGTTCATAATCTGTGTTTATCTATTTATTCCCAAAATCAGACATCATATATTTCATTTTTGCTTTCAATTTCTGAATATTGCTTATGGTATTGAGTTTATAATGTTCTAGATTCTGCTTTTCCATTTGATTTTGATTTCAAAGATAAACATTATTGTTTTCCTTATTTTTATTGAGAATCTGAAGTTATTTTTATGAATTTGGTTACCTTTGTTGTTGTTTAGATTTTATTGTTGTTGATTATCTAAGTTAGATCATGTTTTCCCTAAAGCCTTGCCTACAGTTGCTGTTAATCTTACAACAGTAACAATTTAGTTTTTGTTTCTATGAATCACCTTGTGAGGATTGAATTGCTATTGCGAGACTTGAAATTTTTATTATTGTTAATCTAGAATCAGAACAGATTTACATGTTAAAGCCATCATTAATGATTCATAATTGTCTAGGGTTAAACCATAGTTATTATTACTCTAATATTTCTGTCAATATGGAATATACAGGTTTTTCTTGTCACTATCAGTTCCCAAATTCCAATTTCAACCCTAATGATTCTATCTAAAATGGATTAAATGTTATTAGCATTATGATCCTTAAAGAGAATGAATGTTAAAGTTATTGCTCTTGTTTGACTTTCAACATTAGATTTGTGTTATCATGGTCACCATGCTTCTTGTATTTCTGCCTTTCTTTTAGTCTTCAGATTGTTGCACATTTTGCTGTTCAAAGATCATATAGATCTAGGCCTGAATCCAGAAATATCTTCTTTTGCTCTGTTTGCATCATTTTTGCCTTAAAAAAAACCATTTCCATTTCTCATTTTCTGTCTTAACAAATCTGTCCCTTTCTGTTTATAAATGAATTTCCTTATTGGTTTATAATTCCATTCTGTTTATAACATCGAACATGTTGTGAATGTCAAATTATTGGCAATTGTTTGTTATTGTTGCTTTTAGGTCCTTTATAATTCATGTTTGTGATTGATGAAGCCAAGGAATATCCATGCAGGACTGTTCTTTTGATACTTCATGTGTGTAAGGACTATTTTGAAATATATTGTGAATATAGGGACTAGTTGTGTAATTTTGCATGTAAGGACTAAATTGATATTTTTATTTGATAAGGTACTATTTTGTAATTCTTGTTTGTTCAACAGTCTGTTCTATCATGTTTTGCTGCCTGGGGAGCAGTTTAGTAATTTTCCAAAATTATAGGGACCATTTTTTAATTATGCATAATTTGGATCTTTTTGGTAATTTTTAGTTTATTTGTGGACTGTTTTGCTATTTTTGAATGTTTTAGGGGTTGTTTTAATAATTTTCTAATTCTAGGGCCTAAATTGCAATTTTCTAATATTTAGGGTATTTTTCCGTAATTTTGCATGTTTACTTTGAATGTTAAAGTTCATTTATTTTAGCGTGTTTAGGATTTAATTTGGAGACCAAAGGGTAGCATGTAATTAATTTAGGACTAATTTATAATTATTTTCTCCTAATTGGAGAAAGAATAATTAGGTTAGATGTGAATGGTTTTATTTTTCTGCACATTTTATTTCCGCACTTTAACGCTTTCAATGTTTGAATTTGTTTTTTCGCAAATGACCTAAAATCGTCAATTAGGAACATCGTTAGAAATTAATCACATAACGGCTTTTTAATTAAACTTAAATTTTGGAAAATGATAATTATTTATAGGTCCCTGAGGTTTTGCATAATATACTCTGGGGTCCCTCTATTTTGGAAATTGTATCATCGGGTCCCTCAGGTTTGAAAAATTATACTCTCAGATCCTTCCGTGCAGAAACGGCATTAGTCAATTGAAAAACTCAACGATTTTGATTAAAATTTTTCAAAATGACAAAACTACCCTTTGGTTTATTTGAATCGGAACATGGTTTATTTGAATCAGACCATGCTAATTAAATCTAATTTTTAAATCAAATCATTTCTTCTTCCTCCTTACTCATTCTTAACAATATATAGAAAACAAAAAAAAATATATAGAATCAAAACGTAATGAGCCTTGCGTTTTGATAACGAAACAGAAAGACAGAAGAACGAAATCAGAAAAGAAATCGAAAGAAAAGAAGAGAAAGAAGAAAGAGAAGGATGAAGGTGACAGAAATGTGAAAATGCAGAAGAAGAAAGAGAAGAGGAGGCAGGCCTGGCGCGAAGCGGCTATGGCAGAGGCACCAGGCTTTCTGGATAGAGAGATTTTTCGAAGAAAAATCAGAGAGAAAATGAGAAGCTTTCTGGAACGAGAGGCTTTCTGGAGAGGCTTTCTAGAGAGGCTTCGAAAAGAATCAAATAGGAAATCAGGAGAGAAAACCATCCAAAAAAATTGTAAGCTTTCTTAGAATCTAGGGTTTTCTTTAATTGGGGGATATAAAAATTAGGGTTTCTTCTGTTTCGAAATTGGGTGATTTGAATATAGGGTTCCAGTTTTAAAATTAAGGATTAGATTCCCTTTTGAAAATTGTGAGATTTTTGTCTGTAAAGTTGAGCTAGGAGCTGTAAACAATTTCTGGAACTCCATCGAAAAGCTTGTATACAAATTCTGAGGTACCATTAGTTTTTCTTCTTCTGTTTTAATTTTAAATTCAATATGAGGGCTCCAGTTTGGGAACTCGATTAGTAATTGTTCAATGCTTCGATTCTGGATGTTGATTTCTTTTTTTTGGGTATCTTATTTCTTGTTAAATGCCTCGTGTGAATTGATCTTAGTTTCTGCCTGATGCATGATTCTGTGTTAGCAACAAAACCAGATTGAGCTTGCTGTGTTGGTTCTTGATGGTTGCATGTTCTGGATTGGTTCCCCTTATGCATTCTGTTTAATTCTCTGTATAGCACGATGTGTTGGCAGTTTGAATGATAGCTTGGTTGATTTTTTTTTAGACTGTAATGAGGAAAAGAAAGTGAAATTATTTTTAAGAATGAGTAAGGAGGAAGAAGAAATGGTTTGATTTAAAAATTGGGTTTAATTAGCATGATCTGATTCAAATAAACCATGATCCGATTCAAATAAACCAAAGGGTAATTTTATAATTTTGAAAAATTTAATCAAAATCGTTGACTTTTTCAATTGACTAACGCTGTCTCTGGATGGAAAGACTTGATAGTATAATTTTTTAAACCTGAGAGACCCGATGATACAATTTCCAAAATAGAGGGACCCCAGAGTATATTATGCAAAACCTCAGTGACCTATAAATAATTATCTCATTTTGGAAATTAAACAAACCAAGAGGCCGGTTTTGCCGGGCGGCAGTTTAAGTAAAACTTAAATCGTCGTACCTTATCCCCTTACCCGGAACTCTGAATTTTTGACCAATGCTTTTAAAATTAAAAAATGGAGTCATTTTTTGGAAAATTAAAATTGGTGTCCCGAAATCGGAAGACAACTCTAAAATTATTTTAAGACCGACTAGTTTCGACACACGTAATCAAAATCGTTTTGTCACTACTTTTGGCAATTAAACCAAAACCCCGGAACGTCAACACTATGAGAATTTTCATATACATGTTTTGAATGTTTAATTTATATGCTTTTGGGGTGTTTTGGAATTTAAATAATGGTTTAGGTATTAAAAAGGTAGAATGTAATTTACTAGGACTTTTTTGTAATTATTTTCTCTTAATCGGAGAAAGACTAATTAGATTAGGGATGAATGATTTATTTTTCTGCACTTTTAAATTTCAGCAATTTACCGCTTTCAACTAAATGAATTTGTTTTCTCAAATGACCGAAAACGCCAATTAGGGACATCTCTAGTTAATCACGCCATGTTTTTTTCAATAAAAATCAAACTTAACTTTTGGAAATTAAACAAACCTAAGGGGTCGGTTTTTTCGGGTGGCAATTTAAGTGAAACTTAAATTGTCGTACCTTACCCCCTTACCCAGAATCTTAAATTTTTGACCAAGTGCCTTTTCTTTAAAATTAAAAACGAAGTCATTTTTCTTTGAAAATTAAAAACGGAATCATTTTTCTTTGAAAATTAAAATTGGTGTCCTGAAATCGAGTGATAACTCTAAAATCTTTTTTAAGACTGACTAGTTTTGGCAGCGCGATTCAAAAATGTTTTGTCACTGGTCTTTGGTATAAAATCAATCATCAACAGTAACATAAGTAGACAACACATCTATAGGGGTTTTGAATTGAAGGGCTTTGGTGGGAAGACGGTTGATGAGAGGCCAGTAATATTGGGGAACATTGGATTCAAGCATAATAGCTCGGGTAATTTCAAGAAGAATTTGATTCTTTCTCTCAGCTACACCATTTTGTTGTAGTGAATAAAGGCAGGAAGTCTGGTGTATAAGTCCATTTTTCTAGTAAAGGTTTGAAACTTATGGTTTTTATATTCTCTTCCATTATCAGACCTAAGAATCTTAATATGTGTTTGAAATTATGTGTTAACCATTTGATAAAAGGAAACAATTTTTCAAACACTTCAGATTTGTGTTTAAGAAAGTATACCCAGATCATACGGGTGCAATCATCAATAAATAAGAGGAAATATAGAAAACCATTCCTACAGGTAACTGGGGCAGGACCCCAAACATCAGAATGTATGAGAGAAAAAGGAACTTCAGTTCTTGTGTTATTTGGTAAAAAAGTCTGTCTATGGTTTTTAGTTTGAATACAATTCTCAAATGAAAAATGTCTACTACTAAACAATTTGGGAAATAGTATTTTGAGATACCTTTGAGATGGATGACCTAGTCGTCGATGCCACAGCCAGGTCTGTCTTTTAGTCGTTCCGTGAGCAAGCATTGCAGTCCCTTGTTGGTCAATTCCGACAACAAGATACAACCATTTTCTTTCAATGCCACGCCCAATAATCTTCCCTATCTGAATATCCTGTACAATACAAAAATTAGGAAACATTAGAACTTGGAAATTGAGTTCCTTGGTTATATGACTGATAGAAAGTAATTTATGGGATAGATCAGGAACATAAAAGCAGTTTTTAAATTTTAACGAAGACAACATATCAATACTGCCTATTCCTTTGACCGACACAAGACTTGCATTAGCTGCCTGAATATGGGATCTCTTTTTTTTTTCAGTAGAGTTATGGAAATCACAAATATCATAAGACATTGTGTCAGTAGCACCACAGTAAAAAATCCAGTCTTTAAATTTTTTTTGAATTGGATTGAGATCGTAGTGCTTTAGAGAACAGAGAATTATTTTTCCGTTGGGCCTGATTATCATCCAGCCCATCTGCCAGTTTAAAAGAGAAGAGAATGTGCTGGTTTCATTAAGAAAGCTTGCCTCTCCTCTTTTTGTTAGAGTTAAGGTAATGGGCCACATTTTAATATAGCCCGTAGCTTCTTTAACATCCAGACGCTAGGGCCCTTTCCGATGTTGGTGGTCTCTAGATCGCCCACCGCGGAAGAGGTAGCCCCTTTGGTACCTCTCTTTTTGCTATCGGGCCACCACTCAGGGTGACCGATTAGCTTGAAACAACCCTCACGAGTTTTTTTCTTCCTCCACAGTGAGAACATCTCAGTTTCTCCTTGTCATCCTCTCACCGAAGTGATGACTTCACCTTTTTTTGACATTGTCTGATCGATTTCCAGTGGCTAAGCTACTACCAATGTCTGAGGGATTCATCCTCGAGGATGATAGATCCTCTCTCCTCAAAATCTCCCTTTTCATCCGTCCCTCCCACTACTATATAGGGCTTCGATAAGGTCCCTAGCAGTAGGATAATCCAGAAATTGATTCTGGAGATCTGGATCTATATTTTCAATTATCCAGCTTATAACGCGTGAGTTAGCTTGTGCCCATTTGAGATACTCTGGATCAGTAACTAGTAGAGGGTGGTTGATGATGTGCTTAAGCTTCCCCCTACCATTAATGGCAAGATGCATCAATCTTGACCATTTTCTGTAATTGTTGTGATTTACTTTTTCTGAAAGATTTATGGATTGATTGGTTACTGTTTCTATGACAGGTTTTTGAGAATTCAACTTCTGGAAGAGTTCCAGAAACTGACTCATGGGAATTGACTGGTCCAAGGTTTTTGTTGTGGTAAAACTAACTTCATCAGCCATTGAGGGGGTTTCCGGTAGATGATGAGCTATTCAGTTTAGGTCTTTTGACCGGAAAAACCAAGCTCTGATACTATGTAGGATTAATTAAATTAGATTTCGAGTTTCTAGAAAAACTTATTTATTTTTTAATTCTGTACAGTTTATATATTGTTTACATATTGTATGTTTATTCTAAACCTAGTAGGAAACTGATTTTAAACATATTTTAAAGTTAATAAGACTTTTTTTTTTTTTTTCTGGATTCTTTCAAACCCATTAAACTAAAGCATAACTTACTCTTAAAATAATCATAATAATTAATTAAAAAAATCAAACCACTGTTCCCACTTCCTTGAAAATCGGCGATAACCCAAAAGACCCGTTTCCTTCCTTCTTCGTCTCCCTCTCCTTTTTTCTAATTTAGTAAAAATCATAACCTTTTTATTAAAAGTAAAACTATCAAGTTACTGTAATAGAAGAATCTCTCAATCTATCATCTCCATTTTGTTTCTTTGTTCAGTTCTATTATATTTGTACCAATTTGAAAATCATTCGATTTTTTTCTCAAAGATTCAGTATAGAAGTTACAGATTCACAAAGTGAAGAATATGCAGATATGATCCGAAGTTAAGAATTATAAAAGTTGAACTTTTTTTTTTTTTAAAGAAAGATCCATCAGAGTTGTTTTAAATGCTTTGGGTATTAAAATAGATTTGCCATTGAATCTGCATATATCATCCTAATTTAAGAACTAACGCAGTAGTTTCTTGTTTTTCCGGCGGCCAGCATCAACCGGGACATTTCTTGTAGTTACTCCAGCGGTCCAGTACCTTAGACAATTCTTACAAACATAGCAAGGCTGTTTGTAATAATACAATTTTTAGTCCATGGTATTGCAATGCGGTCATGAATTTGGGTTTTTCATTAATTTGTATCTTTTGAAGTTGAGGGTATTTAAGTGAAATTCATTTATAAAATAAGGATTACTTTAGAAAAAACAAAAATTTTCTGAAAATAATGCCGCCCTACTTAATATTTAATAACAATATAAATATACTAATTTAATTGAACAGCCAAACAGAAAAAGAACAACCCATGGAAATTCCCTCAGTTCTGTTACAATTTCTGCTACAAGATTCATAGGGCGTGTAAACTATTTAGCGCCTGAAAATCCAGAAAAACAGTTCCCACTTCAATATTAAAATTGATATTGTTCCTTTCTTTGATTTATTAAATAAAGATCAAATTATAATCTTTAATAAAGTTTCAGTTTTATTCTTTGGATTATTTATATTTCCAATAATGAAGAGGCAATTCAAATATAATAATTATCTTCCACTTACATGAACTGATTCTTCCATCAATATTCACGTTTCAATAGTGTTCAAATAGGCTCCAATGACTTGTAAATTTTTTAGAGGCTTTCTTTTTGTTTTGTTTTTTTTTTTTTTAAGAGAAAAGATCAGAAAAAATAATTCACTAATTAAAGTAGCCAATAATATCATTTTATTAGCAAAAAAGTAATTCATAATAATGACTTATTAGGACATTAATTTAAACATAATTGCTGAAAGGTTCACTTTTTGGAAAAGTTACAACCAAATATGTGTTTCAAAATCAGTTCTCTAAAAGTTTCTAATATATTTATGATAGATTTAATCGTTTTAGCTCAATTTTCAATTTTAACATGCATAAACAAGTTTATAACGTGTGTATAATATAAAACTCATAACATCAAAAATAGCATAATAATGAAATTTCAAAGATTTCAAAAAAAAAAAAAAAAAAAAAACAAATCAATCAAAATTTTCAATAAATCAAAACAAAACAACAAAGTCAAAATATTAGAAATAGAGTTTAGTTAATTGAGATTGTATTTCATTTAGTTGTGTTTATTCATCTTCAATGTACACATATTTATATACAAAAATTGTAACAAAAAAACCTACATAAGTGGAATAAAATCAAAGTTGTTTGTTACTGTAATCTCTCTTATTTTTTGTTCTTCATCACTCCCCCTCAAACTGAGTAATTGGGTCACAGATACTCAGTTTGGAAAGAACATTATTAAATACCCAAGTCGGCACGGCTTTGGTTTATACGTCTGTCAATTGTTCTTCCGACTTCACATACGGTAGTGCGACGACTCCTTCATCGAGTTTCTCTTTGATGAAATGCCTGTCTATCTCGACATGTTTCGTACGGTCATGCTGTACAGAATTTTTAGAAATACTGATTGCCGCTTTATTGTCACACTTCAGCTAACAAGCCTTCTGAGCTGGGAACCCGATCTCTGCTAATAATTTTCGCAACCACAGTGTTTCAGTCAAACCTCTAGTAATGCCTCTAAACTCAGCCTCTGCACTCGATAAGGCCACGACCTTCTGCTTCTTGCTCTTCCAAGTTACCAAATTTCCCCCAATAAGGGTAAAGTAACTGGATGTTGATCTCCGATCGACTGGATTTCCTGCCCAGTCAGCATCTGTGTACCCCTGGATTTCGAGATTCCCATGCTTCTGGAACAACACTTCCCCGGTGACCCTTTAAAGTATCAAACTACCCTCAGTGCTGCATTCATATGTCTGACCTGTAGTTTATGCATGAACTGACTGATGACTCCTACCGCATAGGCAATGTCAGGTCTAGTGTGTGATAAGTAAATTAGTTTCCCAACTAATCTTTGATACTGATCCTGGTTCGTTCCTTCGTCACCTTCGTTAATTTTTAAACCATGATTCACCTCCAGAGGTGTTTCTGCTGGTTTGCACTCCAATAAACCGGTCTCAGCGAGTAAGTCTAGGACATATTTTCTCTAGGAGATAAAGATTCCCAGTTTGGACCTGAACACCTCGATCCTAAGGAAATATTTTAAATTCCCAAGGTCCTTCATTTCAAATTCTTTGGACAGCTGCTGCTTAAGTCTTGCTATCTCTCCTTGATCATTTCCAGTGATGATCATGTCGTCTACATAAATGATCAAGCATGTTGTCAAACCATTTCTTTGTTTCAGGAACAGGGTGTGGTCAGAGTTACTTTGCTTGTATCCTATCTTCTTCATGACTCCAGTGAATCTGTTGAACCATGCTCTTGGAGACTGCTTTAGTCCATAAAGAGCCTTTTTCAACCTGTAACCCTCTCCTGGTTTAAAACTAGATAAGAAACTAGGAGGAGCCTCCATATAGACCTCTTCACTTAGATCTCCATGTAAAAAGGCATTCTTCACATCAAGTTGGTATAAGGGCCATTCACAGTTTGCTGCAACAGAGAATAACACTCGGATCGTGTCAAGTTTCGCAACCGGAGAGAATGTCTCAGAGTAGTCCACTCCATATGTCTGGGTATACCCTTTTGCAACCAATCTAGCTTTATAACGTTCAATGGAGCCATCAGCTTTATATTTAATGGTAAACACCCATTTGCATCCCACAGGTTTTTTACCAGTAGGTAATTGGCACTTTTCCCACGTGTCATAAGGGCCTCTATTTCATCATTCATTGCTTGTTGCCATCTCACCTCCTGTTGAGCTTCCTCCACTGTTCAGGGTATTGTTGTTGCACATATTGTTGTATGGAATGCTTTGGCCCTTTTTGAGAGGTTCCCCGTAGCCATACTTGCCACAGGATACTTCGTCTTCCTTGGTCCAAGTTCAGGCTCATATCGTTTAGGTGGTACTCCTTGGTTCCTCCTAAAAGGTAGTACGTATCTAGATTTTCCTTCCTGCATATTATTAGTCTCACTTGGAGTAACATTTTGAGTAATAGAGATACTTACTTCCGGGACAACCGGTTCTGTACTGTCTGCATCGGTGGAGACAGGAGTCTCAGGAGTTGCTGAGATAGGAGTCTCAGGCATAGGAGAACTGGGAGGCTCGACTGATTCTGGATGTTGTACTTCTGGGTTTGAGGTAGTCTCAGTACCTGCTTGCTTCGTTTGGACCGGACCTGACAGGTCAGGGGTAGTCAACCGACTTGAGCCACCAATCAACCAATTTAGTGGGTCAAACCTTCTATCATACTTAGTTGCACTCTCCCCCTGAGCCATAAATTGGCGTTGAAAATAGTACTCGGTCTCCATAAAGTCACAATCCATAGTGACATACATTGTTTTAGTCACAGGGTCATAACACCGGTACCCTTTCTTTTGTGCTCCATAACCCGCAAAAACACACCGGATAGCACAGGCATCAAGTTTAGTCCAATGTGTTCGTGGAATATGGACATAGACCGTGCTCCCAAAGATTCTGGGAGGAAGAGTAAGGCTAGAAGGAGGTTGAACAAGTTCATTTAAGGTATCAAACGGTGTGCAAAATCCAAGGACTTTTGTTGGTAACCGGTTTATCAGGTAGGCAGCTGTAGCACAAGATCTTTGGTACACTGGCTTCCAACATTTGAGCTCGGGTCATCTCTAACAAAATTTTGTTCTTTCTTTCTGCAACACCGTTTTGCTGCGGGGAGTAGGAGCATGTGGTTTGATGGACCAAACCATGTTTGTCAAAAAATTCCTACATGCTTGTGTTTATAAATTCTCCCCTATTATCAGATCTTAGTATATGAATTTGTTTTTGAAATTGTGTTTGAACAAGATTATAAAACAATACGAATTTATCAAAGACCTCGAACTTATGTTTCAAAAAATACACCCAAGTAGTCCGGGTGTAATCATCCACAAACAGAAGAAAATAAAGAGCTCCATTATATCCGGGTACAGGTGCAGGGCCCCAAACATCCGTGTGGATAAGGGCAAAAGGTTCTTCAGTCCTTGTATTAGTCTGAGGATAGACCTGCTTATGACTTTTGGCCATGATACATGTCTCACAGGTCAGGGACTTTTTATTGTCGAAACGGGGAAACAGCATTCGTAGGTAACCCATAGAGGGATGTCCAAGTCTTCGGTGCCACAACCATACCTGTCGGTCAACAGTCCTAGGAGCAAGCATAGCAGTACCTTTTGTGTTCACTTCATCTAGAAAGTACAGTCCCCCTCGTTCAGTGCCATGCCCAATGATTCTCCCGGTCTGATTCTCCTGTAAAACACAGAAATTTGGATGCATTAGAACAGTACAATTTAGCTCCCTAGTAATGTGACTAATAGATAGCAGTTTATGGGACAATTCGGGTACGAAAAACATTTCGTGAGTTTAAGTGTAGGGGACAAATCAATATCCCCTTCTCCTTCTACTGGTGAGTAACCACCATTGGCAGTTTGGATGAATGCCTTTTTCGGTTTTGTCTTCCTTACAAAGTCTGCAAGGTCATACGACATTGTGTCAGCAGTTAAATACCCATTTTCTCCTCATCTTATTATCCACATTATTATTTTTGTTTACATGCAAAGAGAAAGAAACAAAATTGGAATTATTAGGCCCAGTTTGACCCAAACCCGACTCCCCAACCGGGCCCAAGAACCACGGGTTCAATGGTTTTATAAGCTCCCTCAACCTGTCAGTATTTATCCACCCCTTCACATTCTTCTGGAGTCTTCAGCGTCTGGATCCTTCTTCCAACCGTTTCCTCAATCTTGGAAATTGACGCTGCATTGAAACCATTACCTGTCGTTTCACTTGTGACTGCTCCCTCTTCTCTCATCTTCTCTTCAGAACCAGAAGGCCTTGCCCCCGTTCCTCCAGTCCCAGCGAAGGTAGCGTACGCATTACCCGCTGCTCCCTCCGCCGCTCCACCTTTCATCCCCCGTTTTTTCCCATCGGGCCACCAGTCTGGGTACCCAATGATTTTAAAACAGCCTTCTTTCGTGTGCCTCTTCCCTCCACAGTGGCTACATCTGAGTTTTGATTTTCATTGTTCCGGAATGACGATTTCCCTGCCGGTTTGGCCTGATCTGACCGGACTTTGGCCACAAACCCGTGGCTAAGGTGTGACCCTTCTGGTCCTGGCCCTTCGATGCCCAGAATCCCTTTTCTGGCAGCCTCTCGCCTGATGATGGCGTAGGTGTTGACGCTTAATTTTTGTCCCAAAAAGTACCAGTGATGATAAAATGCCCAAAGCTTGAAGAAATCTCCAGAAATTCCTAAAATAGCTCACGTTCGCTCAATTCTCGGATTATTTTGAGTTTTGCCCTATGCCCATAGTTTTTTATTGTTTTCAATTAAATTTCAAAAAAAAAAATATATATTTGAGTCTTTTCCTAAAAAAAAAAAAATACATTCGAGTCTTTTTATTTTTAATTTCAAAGAAAAAGAAAAGAAAAGAAAAAGGAGTTTGAATTTTAATTTAATTGTCATTTTGTTGCATTTTAGTTTTAATGTTGTTTTACTTTATTTTCAATTTTAAAAAAAAAATGAAAAATGATGAAAATGTGATTTAAAAATAATTTTCAATTTAAGTTTTGAAGATAAATTTTAAGAAAACAAAATTAATGAAGAAATGAGTTGAATTTGAAGAAAATTGAAGAGGAGGGCGAAATTGAAGAAGAATAAAAGAAGTTAGGTGAATTAGAAAGGAATTGAAAGCAGGAAGAAAGAAATTGAAGATGGAAGTGAAGTTTTGGGGGTAAAAATAGAATTCTGGAAAGTTGAGAGGTAGAAAGCGAAAAGGTTGAGAATCAGAATTTGAAACGACACGTCGTTTAAGTTAGATAGGAAACAACAGATGCATTGAGAGGGTGAAAACAACTTGTCGTTTAGGTAAATGGAAAAACAAAAAAAAATAAATAAAAATAAACGGCCACGTTTTGATATGGAACGTTTCATATCAAAACACAGCAGCTTCACAATTCTGTTTGAAACATAACCAGACGAAGTCAGAAATAGATTTGGGAATTAGGGTTTTCAGGACCAAATTGAAAACCAGATCGAAAGGGAGATGAAATTGAAGACGAAATTGAAAAGTGAGGAAGAAAGAAGGAGTGAGCATGAACGAAGAAAGTCTGAGCGAGAGAGAAGAAAGGTTGAAACAGAAAGAGGAAGCATCAAAGACGAAAATTGGAGCGTAACCAACTGTAACAGAAAGAGTGAGAAGGAAAGAGGGACAGCTGGAAGCGCGCGAATGGAGGGTCGTACGAAGAGGAACGAAGGGAGAGGAGATAAAAGGGAGGAGGGTACTAGAGAGCATTCTGGAGGAAGTTTCTGGAGAGCATTAGTTGGAGAAGAGCATTCTAGAGTGAAGATAACTCTGAAAAAAATCTGTAATTCTTAATTTTCTTGCCCTTTTGAAAATCAGTTTAATTTCTGTAATCAATTTGAATTCTCGTTTCAAAAGCAATTTGAAATCGAGAATCGAAATTGTTTAATGTTCTTGTTTTTGTAAACAACATTTCTGGGTTGAGCTGGAACTTTGAAGATTGTAAAAGGAACGATTGGAATTTCTATAGCAGTTTGGCAACAATCTGAGGTACATTAAACTTTAATCTTTTATTTTATATTGTTAATTTAATTATTCAATATGGATGGTATAGTCTGGGAACCAGACTGAATGTAATCCTTGCTTCCGTAATCTGGATGATTTGTTTTGTTTATTTGAATGTTTATTATTCTTGTTTTGATGATTTGAGCATGTTAGATATTTAAGTTATTTCTATTTGCTTCTCTATTGATGATTGAGAGTAGTGAGTATGATAGTTTTGTTTCTGTTTCTTAAATCTAGTTTTCTGTTTATCCGTTTGCATTTAATCTAATTTTTTTTAGATCTTGTCATTCTGATGTTTTGCTTGATTATAATATAAATTGCTCATGGTTTTGAGATTAGCTCAGATTGCCTGCTAATCTGTTTGATTTCATTCTCTGTTGTTTTGCCAAGTTAGGTTCTGTCAATCTTAGTAACACTTTGTGTGCTATGTTATTTACCTTGATTGGATTCATGTTTAGCTTCTTAGGATTATATGTTGGTAGGATTTGGTCTTGTTCACCCTGGAATGTGGATCCAGATTGTTTGATTCATGATCTTGCTGTCTTAGTTTGTAGTGTCTATTCCCCATATTATGAATCTGTTTGACCTAAATCAATTCAAGTTTGTTGCTTCCATATGGTTTACAGGAGCTTCTACAATCTCTGTGTTTCTTTGTTATGCATAGCAATGATCTTTAAAATTAAGTTTCAGGCAGTTGCACATTAAGAGACCATCTAGTATATCCCATGAAAAGTTGGAATTGCACAGCCATTATTGTCTTGCATATTGTAAAGGGATCACATACCTCATGTTGCCATGAAATGTAAACAGCATAGTTTGGTCCTGCTTGCTAGTCATCTACTAGCAAAATGTATCTGCCCTAATTTGTTAATCAACATGCAATTGCTGGATCTTCTGTTTTGTTGATTGTTTAGAAGTAACTTTTGCTATTTTTATTTGAATTCAGAATATCAGTGTTGGCATTCTGGTTCCATTTTGATCATTGCTATTTCTGACTAAACCTGTGGTATGATTGTTTTGATTATAACTATGGCCGTTGTCGCCTTTTTATAGCTTCTGGATTAGAGATTCACATGTTATCCAGAATAGGTTGTCAATATGAGATTATTGCTTGAAGCATGACTCCTCAAAATGATCATATGTTGTTCTCTACTGGTGTATAATATGGTTCTGGTTTGATTTTCACTTATTAGAGCCCAATCTTCTTGAGTCTGTTTGGGATGGATATGTAAGGCATTTCTGTTATTATCTTATGTTATGTTGCATATAAAAAAATGCATTCTAGAGGTTAGGTTCATTTGAGATCTGGATTGCTGGTTCAAGAAATATGTCTGTCCTATTCTGTGTGTTTGATATTCTGTCATGATTTGGTTTTTAGGGATTCTGCTCATATAGGAAAAGTATTGTAACAACCTCTACTTATACTCTTACGTCATAAAACATGCTATATATTTTTTTCTTTTTTTATATTTAAACTTAGCATACATCACATGTTGCTATCTTTGTTTAATCTCTAAAACATATACCATAAACATATCAAACATATAACAGCATTCAATAACTTTACTCATTTACCATATCTCAGTTTAACTGGTCATTCTCTGTACTATGGACATATATCCATATAGCATGCTTTACATATATCAAAACATTTATCATATGCCATAAAAGTATGGCTATACTATAACTCTCCACAGAGATCTACTATATGAGCAACATAAACATTTAAGCACTTTTATTCTCATTTTTCCCTAAGTCCAATTCAAACATTAACATACATATAACCAAAGTATAAACCATTTATCAAACATAACATTTTACAACCAATAACCTATTTATCCTAAAGCTTTAATAACAGAACATGTGACTTATAAACATAATCAAAACATGTAACACCGCTACGTATAATGCAATGATGTTCATCATGCATATGTCATGCCATACCTTATCGTATATATATATATATATATA
>CANUEY010384274.1:0-10044 GCA_948099555.1 Croton setiger
TAAAAAAAAAAAAAAAAAAAAAAAAAAAAAAAAAAAAAAAACTGATTATGTGAGACCGAAGGGAGTTACTAACCTACATGGATTAATAATCATCGTTTGTTTCAAATGGTCATTTAATTATTCCTATGAAATTAAGTTTCCAAGAAGTATAATTGCATAAAAATTATTTCCTAAAAAGTAGGGAATAAATATTGTTTGGTTTGCTTGATGAATTCCAATGAAGTTTAATTATTTAATAAAATATAATAATAAAATGCCATAAGTACGTCTACAATGTATATTTATAAATAAAAAAATTAAAAAATGGTAATTATCTACCATTATAATTTAGGATATACACTTTTTTTATTGGAAATGGAAATTTCTCATATGGATATAAAGTTAAATTTCCTAATTTTCGTTAACTTCTCTAAAAAACACTTCCGAGTGTTCGATTTCTCTAAAAAAACACTTCCAAATGTTCGATTAATTTTTGAAAAATTAAACTTATTAGAAACAAATTAGAGACATATAATAAATGACTTATAAACATATAGTAGTAAATAATTAATAGAAATTAACCTTAACCATCGCTAGAACTGTCTTTTCCGTGCTCTTTTCACCAAAACTATCCCTTTTTTTTTCTTCCTTAAGGCTGTTTTCGGCCAGTTATTTATGTTTTTTCCCACTTTTTTTTTTCTCTCATTGGTTAAAATATTACATTTTTTACAATTATTTTTCTTAAATGAACTAATATATATGTTAGTATATTGTCTATCTAAAACTCGTTTACATGTGTTTATTATTTTTTTAATACGTTTATACTTTATTTTAGTTTGTTTGTAAACTACTATTCAAACCTAGGGTACAAATTATCTAAAAGTATTACATCAAACACTTTGCAAATACTACAACACTAATACTAATAGCACCGCCAAGCTGCTACTCCATTTTCTTAGGAGCATTTCATCAAACACCTTGCAAGAAGCATACCACAACATGCATCATTCCCCCATTATTTTAAAAAATAGTGAGGCATTCTAGAAAAAAAAAATATATGTAATTAAAATAAACGTACAAAACAAAAACAAATGATATGGAAAAATTTGAATACAAAGGAGCACAAACAAAACACAAGGTAGCAAAAATCCGTTGGCGGTATAGAAGGAGATAGCACCAAGTTTACATATGTTTATAATTTTTGTTAATACGTTTATACTTTGTTTTTAGTTTGTTTGTAAACTAGTTACCAATTATCTGAAAGTATTTCATCAAACGCTTTGCAAATACTACAACAAGCACAAATACTAATGGCGCTATATTGCCGCCAAGTTGCTACTCTATTTTCTTATGAGCATTTCATCAAACACCTTGCAAGAACCACACCCCAACATGCATCATACTCTATTACGTGAAAAAATAGTGAGGCATAAAAGAGAAAATAAAAATATATGTAAATAAATAACCAAACAAAAATGGAAACAAATGATATGGAAAAATAAAAATTAAGGAACACAAACAAAATAGAAGATAGCAATTTGTTGGCCAAAGAGAAAGAGATCGCACCAAGCTTAAAAAAAAAAAAAAAGAGTTGTTATCACACAAGATGCCTTTGGCTAGAGTCATAAATAAGTCAGTGTCAAACTCAAGCTCAGCTTGTTTACTGTTCGAATCAATCTTAAACAAATTTTTAGCGAATTGAAATTTGAATAGCGAATTGCTCATTTTCTAAAAAATTCTAAATAAGTGAAAGAAAAAAATTTCAGAAACATAATTAGATTCAAATTGTTATTTTATCATATGTGAAAATTAAAAAAAAAACAATGATTTATTACATTCAAATAAAAATAAAATTAAATAAGTAATTGAGTAATTGAGCGACTCATTTAATTTTCGAACAAGCTTTAATGGAGCGAACTCCAAATAGATTGGGAGGCTAAGCTCATTTACATTTTTTCTTTTTTTACTTTTAACATAGATTATCATCGTGTCAGAACGTTCGCTTTTAATGCCTTTCATGATAATGACTCTTTTCATAATTAAAAAGGGTTTATTACTTTTTCAAAAAATAATGGGATAATTACATATTATATAGTCTAGTGCCTGTATTTTTAATATCATATTTTTTATCTTTGTCTTTTTTTATTTAATTATTTAGTTTTTTCAGTGACTAAAATATAAATTATTTAAAAGTAGATCACTAAATTATTTAATATTATAATATAGAGGAACGAAAAAGATGAAAAATTTTTCTTCGATATAAAATTTTTTAATCCAATTTGTTAAAAGATTCAATTTAAAATGATCAAATAAACAAGAAAAAATTGAAAAAAAAAATAATATTAAAAATATTAGTACTAAATTATATAATTTGTCAAAACTCAATACAAACTAATAATCATCCCAATTTAGAAAAGAGATATAATTTTACAAACTTAAAAAAATAAAAAAATAAAAAATAATAAAAAAGTCAAGCCCATATATTTCCCTTTCTACAAAATGATCAATTAGTGGGGTATTTTCACCGACCATTTATGAGCTTTGGCATGTGTAACAAAAAAAAAAAGTTTGCACTTCAATTTATAATTAGAAAGAGCCTAAATTTCAATTTACTTTTGTTAAAGGTTGAACTTCAATTTTTTTTTTCACCGGTACTAGTTTTGACCATAAATTATAATTTTTAACCTCTAATATAGATTAAAATGTAATTTTTAAATATTATACAAAATTAAAATTTTTATCATTTAAAATTTGAATATGACCTTATGTTTTAGACATCATCTAACTACTTGAAGTCGATAGTCCAATATCATAACTTGGTTCATTTTTCTTTTTTCGGATACCGTTTTCAACGAATATAACTATCATGTTATTTGCCAGTTCAAAACTGGTCGCTGTGGTAATGGTTGGTTGTGGCGAACATCAAACAATGGTAGTGTGGTTTTAAATGTCGATGAGCTGCTTTTTTTATATATTTTAAATGAAAAATTTTATATTTTATGTTAAAAAAATTAAAATTAAAAATTTGAAAGAATAAAGAAAATATCCATGAGAAAAGAATTGTCCTGCACATTCAATAGAGGCCCTCTAAAAATAAAAATTGAGTTTTGGGTTGAAAATTTTAATTTATCTTGGTTAGAGATTAAAAATAAAATGATATTTAAAAAAATTACATTTTGGTCTATATTAGAGGTTGAAAAATTATAATTTATGACCAAAAGGACTACTAATGAAAGAAAATTGAAGTTTAGACTCCTTTGGTAAAAGAAAGTTGAAGTACAAACCTATTTTGGTTACAAATTGATGTTCAAACCCTTTATGGTTATATTAGCTAAAGCTCAGGAATTGTGGGTGAAAATCACCCTCAATTAGTGTATAAATCTAGAATATTTTTGTCTCTAATTTATGTGCATATTTGATGTTTGTTATGCTTAAATAATAATTTTTACTTATTTTTATATATTAGACATAATTAGATGTCATGACAAAGAAGTATTTGAAGTACATTTGAAAAGATTTAAAACAAATGAGTTATTGTTGAAATTTTTTTAGACATTTTTAAAGCTATCAAATTTAATCTTGGGAAAAACTAACGGAAAGGACAGAATTTCAGGCAGTATTTACTTCGACAATTGATCTACGAATTTTAATGAGTTTTTGGGCATGAAAAGAAATTTAAAACTTTTTATTGGTCACTTTATTATATTATACTTCGAACTAAGAAGAAAAAGTAAAAACTTTTATTGAACACTTTTCTTATATTATTATTTGCTATAGTTTTATACTCCTTTCATCCGTCCCTCCCTTGTATATATTATTATTAATTAAAATTGAATTAGTTGGAAATTTATACAAATATTTAAGAGTAAAAACAGAAAAAAATATAATTTAGTAAAAAAAAGAAAATTATTTAAAAGAGAAAGGAAGATCAAAATGTAAAATTATAAAAGAAAATGGTAAAAAAACAAAACTATATATAAAAAAGTGCAGAAACCAACAATTAAGTCATTGGAAGCTGGGATGGGATGCTGGAGTCATTAGCTAGCCACAAGTGAATAGTGATGATGTGTTAATGTCACCTTTTGCTCTTTTATTTATATTTTAGTTTTACTTGGCTTTCTTTGTATTTAATTTTAAATTGTAAACAATATTAAAGTTCTTTTCAGTTATTTATGAAATATTTAAGAAATGTTGGGTGTGATTTTGATGTGCATATCAAGCAGGCTTTTGAGGATTATAATTAAAATTTTGTAGTCCTTCATCACAATTTTTTTTTTTATAAATGACATCTCATTACAAATATTCATAAATTTATTAATTTAGAACAAACAAAAATATAATAATAACATTACTAAAAGATTAAAAATTCACGCTCCACTTGGTGATATTTTTAAACCACAAATCGACTCTTCTATGGTCTTTAAATAAGTACGATCGACAAATATCCAAACACGAATTTCTCACTATCGTATCTTCTATATAAGAAGAGAATCAAACTCTTAAGAAAGAGAACTCATATCACATTAAAAAATAACTAATACTCACCTTAAAAGTGAGAACAAAATTCTTATTAGAAAAAGAACAATAAAAATAAAATATAAAAACATCGGATCTACCAAAAATTTAATAAATTGAGATTATTTGGTAATGAAATAAACAAAATAATGATAGTAGGGAAGTACTTGGACTAGAGAAATCAAAAACAGCCAAAATTTGAGCTTAGAAAAGAAGAAGTTGAGAGAAGGAAAAAAGCTAGAGTGTTTTCAATTTTAGAGTCCTTGTCACATATTTAATTTGGTATTGTGGATTCTCCAATCAAAATTACAATTTTAATTTTCATTTTTAATCAAATTTTAAATAGTTGAAGGTATTTCAATTCATTTTAACTCTTTATACTCTCTTTACTCAAAAAAATTATGTTAAAAAAATACTCAAAAGAAAAAAGACAATTTTATATTCTCATCTTTGATTTTTTCTCTCAAGAATAAGAACAGTAAAATAAAAAAATTAATTCATTTATCACATAATTATTTTCTTTTTCTTTTGTAAAGGTTTTTTTCCCTAATAATTAAAGAAAAATAAATTTGTTTACCCACAAAATTTTCTTTTTTTAATCGTGTTCAATTATTTTGTCAGCTCTCCTAAAAATTTCCCTTGAAAATAAATATAATATAATTGATAATTTAATTCAGTCTTATTTCAATTATAGAGAGAAAGGAGTAAAATTTTATAAAGCATAAGTGCTCTATATATCAATATTGAAAATTCAAAAAACATCAATAAATTTATTCTTGTGAATTGTTTTGTTAATTCATTATTTAGGTAATTGCCCAATATCTAAAAATTTACATTTTCTTCTCTCAATTTTACAAAAAATAACTACAAATTTTCTATTGTTTTTTTAAATAAACTCTTTTATTTCAGTATTTTATTTTTGTTAAACATTTATTTTCTTCCGTACAATTTTCAATAAATTTCTGTTAGAAATATGATAATTTGACTATTTTAATTTTGTTGTCATTATTTTTTATGTTTATATGTTAAAAAAAATAAGAAAAATGGAAAACGAAGAAAAAAAATAATTATATTATTTTTAAAATAAAAAAAATAAAAAATAATAATTTTTATAAATTATTTTATTTTATTATTTTTAAAAAATTAAAATAAATAAAAAATGAAATAAAATAAGCTAAAGTCAAAATAGTAAAATAATAAAGGCAAGGTTAAAATAATAAAATAATTTATAAAAATAATAAAATAAAATAATTTATAAAAATACGAAAATAAAATAATTTATAAAAATTATTATTTTTGTGTTTTTTTTTTCATTTTCTTTTATTTTTTTATTTTGTAAAAATAGAAAATATTAAAGCCAATATATAGTCAAATTACTACATGTTTAAGGTAAAATTTTTTAAAAATTTGACAAGTATCTAATAAAACTAAAGCACATGAAGAAAATAGTTGATTTCAAAAGACATACGTTTTTTTTTTTTTTTTAACTCAAGGAGAAAAATGTAAATTTTCCTAAAAATTTTGTTGAATTTTGAATGTATTGAATTTTGAGAGTGGTTATTTATATCCATCAATTTGTACTTCAAGCTTATAACACCCTGAATTTTGAGAGTGGTTATTTATGCCTCTCAACTTTGTTCAAAACTTTGCACTTCAAACCATATAACACAAGATCCCTAGGAAAACCCTAATTACCAACCCTGACCAAAATGTAGTGGAAGATCAACTGACAATGCACAACTTAACTAGTTGACAAATGAGCTATGTCAATTAGAAACATAGTTGATGCACGAATGAAAGGCTACTAAAGGAGAAATGAAAAGCTTTTACCATGCAACATTGTCATTTACACTTACTAACTTGACAAACACTCATGACATTACCTCATCTCCTTCAATCAAACCAAGCTCCGATGTCTCTAATTCAACTCAATACCTTCGTCCATTCAACTTCCAAATGATTCCAGTCATAGCAAATGAAATATCAATCAATGCTTGCAGTGGCTGATCTATCAACCTCCCTCCAACCCAATCTACGATGAAGCTTATGCAGATTTGCAAAACTCAAGTCGACTCCCACGGTCCATAACAGTAATTTATACCTACTGACCGGACACTCGATCTCTTCTCCTCATTTCTGCTATTAAAAATGTCATTATCATTGTTAAAGTTAGTTTAGATAGTTTCAGTGATCGACTGAGGTAATGGAGGCCGTCAATTAACTCCTTTTTGTGTAAAATTTAGGTGCATTCTTATATATTAGGCCTTTAGGTAACAAATATAAAATGTTCAAAATTTAAACCTCAATCACTTTATTTCCTTAAAAAAAAAAAAATTTACGTAGATAATGGAAAATAAAGAAAAATAAATTGAGTTTAGTCTTGCAAATTTATGATTATGAAATATAAAAAGGAGTTTGCCTATTTCTATTGTTCTACTAAAATAATATATATATTTTCAATGTAAACTAATAAATTATAATTAGGTGGCATGATTGATCTTCCTATATCTTTTGAGATTTTTTTTTTAAATGAAGAAAATATGAATTAAAATATATTTTTAAAGGATATGATTTGTTTATAATCTAAATTTAAGTAGAATACGTAAATCAATTTATGAGTTGTATAATTGAAAATAATAATTATTAAAATAATAGGATTATAAATATAAATTAATATAATACTCATTAACAAACTAGAGTGATTAATATAAACTAAAATAATATTCCTTAATATAACATGATCTATTTATTGTTATTTTATTATAATCCAAATTTTAGTAGGATATATAAATTTTTGATGAATTATATAATTCAAAATACCATTGCATAAGATAATATGATGATGAACATAAATTACAATAATAATTCCGAAGAAAATATAGAATTATGAATTAATAGAATATGATTTTATTTTTTATTATTGGTGAACATAAAAATATATAACAATAATTTAAATAAAAATAACATATCTCGTATGATATAATAAATAAAAAATAATAGATTTTTTACAATTATATCATTTAACGTAAAATATATATAACAATAAAAAAATACAAAACTAGTACTCATTTGTAATTGTTATGCACGTAAAAAAAAAAAAAAAAGACTAATTTATAAAAATTTTAGGAAGTGATGAAAAATATTAAAAAAAAATACCAAATAGAAAATGAAATAATTGATACGTGGTAATTTGGTACGAGCAATTTTACTTGATGAAATATAAAAATTTGATGTAATCATTAAATTTTATTATTGTAAAAAAATTGGACATCCTTAAATTTCATAATTTTTTTAATTAATTTCATAATTTTTAAATTAATAATAAAAATAAAATATTAATTAATATTTCATAACTAGACACCCATTAAAATTAAATAAAATGAATCAAACCACCACTAAAAAACAAAATAAAAAATATGGTTATGTTTAGGATTTTGACGGGACGGGAAATTAAGAAAACAAATGTGATAAAGTTGGTAATAATTCTTACAATTATTAAAGTGTCAATATCACTACTAATTTTGTGAATTTTTCTCAAATTATTATGAAATTAATACTCGAGAGGAAAAACCCCACCATATATAATTAAGTAATGATAGAAGGTAATCAAATATGTGTTTATAATAATTAATTTAGATAAACCACCTATAATTGCATATATTATAAAGTGAAAATAAACTTACATCAACCAAATAAGTCAAGAACCACATGATTGAGCTCATTCCCACACAATCAAAAGTCAATGACCTTAAAATAACAAAATTCATAATTTTACACAAATTATTCAAAATTTGGAAAAAAGGAATGAAAAATTACGCAAGTGCCTCAAATATGACTTTCCAATTAGTACACTAAAAGGAATATGGAAAAAAAAATTACCCAAGTAATTATTTTGCATTAATTGATATTGTGGGTCACTTACATAACTAAAAGGAGAAAAAAAAGCAAATCATTCTTATTAAAGTGATAACCAAATATGAATTAGTTAAACTAGTACATCATAAAATTGAGAATTTGAATGTAAAGAGGCAGACATTATTATATATACAAAATAAAAACTTTGAAGTCATATAACATTTACTTAATGCTTAATACAAGAAATTAATAGAAGTTTTAGAAAATTAATAAAATAGCACCTTCTTTCTAAATATACTAAAACTGGCCCCATAATATATTAACATCGTCTACTAACCTTAACCCACAAACTTTCATGATTCTTCTCCACGGAATTGAAAACGAAACCCCATAAACTTTTGCGATTCTCTCAAAGAATGGGAATCTCTCCTAATCTTCTACCTTCTACCTAACTGATTGCCCCAATTTTACTAGATATTATAGTCAATTTCATATTTATCTTCGAATATATTTGCAACAACTCCGGCGACAATAAAATGCAGAAACAATGGCAAGGAAAAAAACAATCAAAGAGAAACTTGAAGAACTGGCAGAGCACCAACGACAACAATTTTGTGAAAGGTATATTCTATGCAACATTTGAGTTTATATAAAGGTACATATGTGGCTTTATATAAGGGTTTATGTATTGATAATTGAAGGTATATATAAGGTTTTATATATTGACAAAAGAGGGAGGAGAAAGGTAATTTATATGCATCATGTGAGTTTATAGAAAGGTATATAAAAGGGTACATGTACTAAAATATGAGGGTATAGTTTTGGGTATATATACTAATAAATGAGGGTATATATACTGATATATGAGGTTATATATGAGGGTATATGTGAGGTTATATATGAGGGTATGTGTGTGGGTAAGGCAAGAGGAAACAAGGACTAAAGAGGTACATTGATTATATAATTTATATGTACTATGCATGCCATCATATTTATTATATATACCAACAAATTAAGAGTATATAAGACAATATATGGGCTATATATACCGTTACATATATTTTGTATGGACAATATATGTGAGTGTGTGAAGTCTAAAAACTATCATTGATATATAGTATATATATGACAATGTAAATGGTTTATGTATATTAAGTTATATGCTACTTCTGTGGTATATATAACAACATATATGAAATATATATACTGTCATATATACCAACAAATGAAGAGTATATATCATAGTATATATCTCATATATATTGTTACATATATTTTGTATGGACAATGGATATTAGTGTGTGAAGTTTATGAGCTATCTTTGGTGTTTATATATACTGTCATATTTATCAATAAATGAATAGTATATTTAATAGTATATATAGCTCATATATACTGTTACATTTATTTTGTATAGACAATGTATGTTAATGTGTGCAGTATACTGGTATACATACTAGTATATATGCATAATATATACTAGTATATATATTACAAATCTGTCAAAACACAACAAAACTAAACTGTTATCCAGAACAATATTTAAACCATAATAAGTGAACCATATATGCTAGTATATATAATAAAACTTAGATAAAAATTAACAAATATATATATATATATATATATATATATATATATATATATATATATATATATATATATATATATATATATATATATATATATATAAAA
>CANUEY010384323.1:0-108788 GCA_948099555.1 Croton setiger
ATAGTTAGATTATTAAAAACAACAAGAATGTACAAAAGCAAGAAAATAGTATTTATTTGCCCTTACTGTTTGAATGGAAAGCTTCCACTTTGTAAAACCAAAAAGCAAGAGATTTTTAAAATTACTTGCTAAAAGCTATATCTAATCAGTGCACACAGTCAACTGAACTAAGATTGCAACTTTATATCCAAAAGAAAACTCTATAAACTATACACAAAGAACATATTCAACCCCTCAAAGAAAAAGTAAAAAAAAATATATATAATTTGAAACCCATCATCAAGCACAACATGTACATAGACATAAAGACACCTATTTTGCTTTACTAACCTTTCAAATCAAACGCTCTTCATCTGCTTTTATCTTATATTGGTAAACCCATTATGTACTAAGGTACATAACTAATATATAGACACACATTCAAAAAAAGCCAATGAAATTAACTATATCTAGGAGACAAAATAGGTTACGGAAGCACTTACCAAAAATCTTGTGCTTTGAGCCTCTAAAAAATTTGTTAGGGGTCTCACGAAAGGAATCAAAAAGCAGAAATTGCGAACCTCGAAGATGAATAGAGCAATATTTATCCTATTATAAATAGCAGAAAGAAGAAGATACCCTTAATAACCGGGAACTGTTCCTTTACACTCATGCAAATAAGTAACTGAAAAGTGGGTTTTATGTAAGAATAAATATTGTTGTGTAGTGCTCAAGACAGTACAAGAAATGGAATTATTTTGTGAATTTTAAAATTCTTTTGCTCGTGGGTCTGTATTTGACTATCTAGCAAGAAAGACAGTGTTAATAAAGTTGTTTAATTATACTTTTTGGTATTTAGTTTTGTGTATTGGCTGTGAAGTAGGCAGAACAGTAGCATCCAGTGGCCATGCATGAAGTTTCGTTGGACGGTGGGGACGTTTTAAGGCTCAAAAAACCTTGTTTAAAGTTGGATTTTATTTCTAATTACTCGGCTAATGGGAGATATTCTCAATAGTTTATTTTTCATATTACATTTCGTCCATTTACAGATTTAGTACATTTCCTTCTGTTAGGTGGAAAGATATTGCCCAAGGTTGTCTTATTATTTTCATTAACATTATCTTGAATAATTTAATATTTACACTTACTCAAAAGATTGTCTCCGAGATGATACTATTGGAGTTTTTATCATGAATTCGAACTCACAATTCAAATAATTAGCATTATATTTTGGAGTCTAGAAATTTTCATAGTCGATATTTAATACGCTCGTACATACTTTAACCTATCAGTTAGCATATTGGTGTTTGAACGCCAAAGAACTATAAGAATACACACATTATTATAACTTAAAACTATAACTTGGGCATATATTTATACTGATCAATAAATAAAGATTACATAATTATCTAAAAAAAAGATTGTTTTAATAGTAGAATCTGAAAACATAAGCTAAATAGGTAATATAGTTTTTGCATTTGACTCTCATTTAGCTCGTGTTAAACGGTATACATACATAGTTGCAAAGAAACTCACGTTGACTCTATTACTTTAGAAGGAGGTTGATGGTTTCACTATAAAAATTTGAAATGTCTATGCCTAATTCCTTTTCAAAGTTGTTCTAATGTCACTTCCAAGCTAGCTAAGGAGATCATAGCTTGATACAAACAAAATCTATCATCTCCCACATATTATAAACCTATCAATCCCAATTCTTTTTTTTTTTTTGTCAAATTAAGCTGCTTGCTAACTTATGTTACAAAAAATAATTGCTTGAAAATAAATTGCACCACTCACGGTTCAGTCTTTATACATTATTTATATAATATGAAACTTGTATGGTAATTAGTGATTGTAATACCTATTTTAGGCTAATCCGAACATTTGTGTTCGGTGGACCTCTCACATTTCAGCACGAGCTTCATCTTCCTATGCTGGCCTTCAAGTGTGGCACTCGGTCTTGGGCTTTTATGATATTTATGAAGTACTAATATGGATTGTTTAAAAAAAATATTCTAAAATTTAATAAAAATAGAATTCTATACAAAGAAAAAAAAAATAATGATTCAAGACTTGCATTTTTAAAATTCAAAATTCACACGTAAAGGCATATATTTACTGACTTAATTGATTTATGTACGAATTAGAAGGTCCACACGACACAAACAAGTACAATCCTTATGTAATTGCACTCTTAAAGCAATCTACGGTTCCACTAAGGCACCGACACATTTACAATTTTTGATTCTCTTCAAATTTGGAAGATTCGTGTTTTGATTGGGACACAAAAATGTGTAGTTTCTTGTCATATAGCTATTTAGAGGGCCACTTCCAGCCGGAGTTCTTATTTCAAATTCAGAAATGACACATTTCATTATTCATAATAAGCCATTCAATCAATTTATCTTCCACAGTACGGCCTTTGTATTTTATACAATTCTTTCCCCCCAAATTTGCAGATAACATGATTTGACCATGCCACTCTGTACTTGGGATTTATGTCTAATAATAATAATAATATGGTTGCGACACGAAAATAGGTGTTAGGTATGCTGTTGGGCATTGAAGATTTCATGATATTACTGCTAAAATATTATTCTAATAAAATTTAGTTTCCGCCTTAAATAATATTACTGTTAGAATATTACTTTAATAATATTTAGCTTCGGCTTAATAACTTTATTAAGAAAAATTTCAAACACCCAGACTGGTATTAGTGACATTGGTGAGCCTACCTATGATGTTTATTAAGCTGAGTTGTTTCTTGATTTCAAAATAATAATAATAATAATAATATGGTTAGCAATTTACAAGAAATGAGTATGGGTAGTGGTGGCTATAGCCAACTCGGCCCAAAAAAATCAACGGTTTTGGTCTGTCAATTAATCGAAATCAAGCTGATTTTGAATAGGAACCATAGAAGAAGCGATTCAAGTTTAAATATTTCTAAACTGTGGCCCGCTATAAACCGAAACCGCCTAAAAATTCACCAGTTAACTATTCGTAAAACGCCAATTCGGCTTGCTCGAACCGCCCGCCATAAAAACCATTGATCCGGTCCTGATCCGCTCGTCCGCTGAACCTAACCTGCTTAGACTTGGCCATCTTTAAGTATGGGATTTATTATTGCATACTAAAATAGTTAGATTAGAAATTTATTTTTATTTTCTTGGTTCTTGGGTCATTCATTGTTCTTCTCTATTAGAGAATGTGGCTTAGTTCATCAATTAATGCTCAAATGGGTTATGGCTTATTCTCACATTCTTGAACTTCCATAACATAACTTTTGTTAAAATAATAAAATCTCATGACATATTGAGTTCTTATATTTTGTGTATCAAAAATTGCCATCTACTAAAGTTTTCAATTAACATCACCTAACGCATAGGTGGTCAACTCGTTTGGAATTGTTATAGTTTGGAATTTTAGTAATGCAGTTTAAGTTGGTTGAGAGAATTTATCTGTCTTTTATAATCTTATTCAGTTTAAATCCGAATTAGTTTACACTTAAAATTTAGGAATGAGAAACCGAATGATTAAATTAAAAAAAAAAATCAATTAACAACATCGTTTGATTGAATGACCTAATTTAAAAAACTAAACAGATTAGAACCTAAAAATTAACAGAATTGAGGAATGAGAAATGAAGTATTTGGCGAACAAAGAAATGATGTATGTGTGGACATTTTTGTTATTTGGCTATCGATATCAAGCGATGAAGCGCACTCCATAAAGGCTAATAATACCAACAACAAGTTTTTTTTTTTTTTTGAAAAGCAGAAGGATAAGAGAAAGGTGCCACCATTGCACCATCACCATGTAGGTTAGGAATCGAATTTCCATTAACTAAAGTCTATAAAAGAGATTGGTAAGAAGAAGAATATGCATCTGGGGGTGATGTGGGATATTTTTGTTTGGTCATTGCAATATATTAAATCCTTCTTATTTAAAAATACTACCAAAATCAGACCTAACCGATGCTATTTCAACATTAATGGAAATCGATTTTATTTCCTCCTCTTTTACTTTGAAATCGGCAAAACAATTTTATTCATCTCAAGTAATAGTATTCAACAAGCAATTAGGGACATTACCCCCAAATATGTAAACAGTTTTAGTTTCTTCTACAATTAGTTATTTATTATCTTTGGATATTGTACCAATTAAGTCCATGATTTAATTCAAGAATCTCTTCATTATTTCATTTTCTATTCTTAATGCTATTATTGTTTTTTTTTTTTTTTACCTTCAAACAAAACACAGTGGCAGTGGTACTACTGAATCTGAAAGCATTGATATGCATAGGTCATGGGCCAAACTCTCGGCTTAGCCCGAGCCCAGTAAATACCACAATTTTATTGAACCAAGCTTCAAAATTCCTGAAGTTATCAATCCGTTGAATTTTAATTATTCCTTCCCAATTTTATTTTTTTTAAAAAAATTCTTTAGATATTGGATAAAGAGGAAATCACTAACAATATAACTTAATTCAGACATGAATCAAATTTGATATATATATATATATATATATATAACCTTAAGCTTAAGGAAAATGAAGGGCAGCTTCATAGGCATTGAGAGGTGCAAAATAAATTGTATGTTCAAATTCAATATAAATTTTAGTTTCCTTTGACACTAGCTGTTTTTCTATGCAAGCGGATGAATTGAATTCCAACTTTTTATAATTTATTTTAATTAATATAATATTTTTTATTTCTACAAAATAGAGGCATTTAGTAAGGATAATGAATGATTGAAATGAGGGGAATTTCTCGCTATGAGTTTGATAAGTTTAGGCTTTAAGCAAAAACTTCTCTTAACTTGATGGGTAGATCGAGAGCAGCTTCATAAGCATTAAGAGGTGCAAAATATGCATCCACCATGTCTTCTGTTACTTGTTCCAAACAAGGAGGATCCCACTGCACAAACATAATTCAATATTTTATTTTACATCTTTTTTTAGCAAAATATGATTTGATATTGTTTATTTAACTACTCATAATTTATTTAAAAAAATATCATTACTCATAATTAATCAACAACCTTATTTATATACCTTTGGTGCCAATGATTTATCGACTAGTCGTGCTCGAACACCCTAACATTTTATTAATAAGAAATATATTAGTTTATATTTTTATTAAGTATACAAATTAATATATGTGACACAATTTATATTTGTACAATAATAAATTTATACCTCACAAAAGTCATTGGAAATTTGACCAAAAATTGTCTGAAGTGTAATTCTGTACTCACGGTTAAGGCATTGTTCGAGTGATTGAAATCTTGCTTCTCTTATCTAAATATTTATACCATTGGTGAATAATACGTAGGAGGCTAAGCTTTACCTTTTTATAAAAAAATAATAATAATAAATTTCCATATTCGGTATATATAAGTTTTTCTAAACAGTTTAGCAGTTTATATTAAATTAATAAACAAGGAAAATAAATTTAAAATCAATATGGGTGCAATCATAATTGTAAGTCTCCGTCCATCCAAAAATAAAAAATAGATATCAATCTAATTTCTATTTTTGATGTCCACAAATATAGGTCTTATTACAAATTTTAATGTATATTAGTAAGATTTTATATTTTTATCCTTACAATACATAAACTTCAATGCTCCTTGAATATTTTATAATAAAATAAATTGGAAGAATTTTAAAAATTTTAAACAATGTGTCATGAGAAATAAATAAATTTTTATTTGTGAATGGAGAGATTGCATATTTTTAAATAGAATTTTAAAGATAATGCTATTTTTAGATTGGATTTTGCTAATATTAGAGCAACCACTCTTTTTGTAAACTTAAATTTACTCAAGTGCATAATCTGGCATCAACAAAATCTACTCTACAGTAAAAATAGAAATATGGAAAAATAACTTACAGATCTCAAAGAAATCTTGAGACTTAAAGGAGGAGCTTCCCTTAATTTCTTAAGAGTTGAAATGCACCACTCATCTTTTGTTCTTGCTGCCTCAATTTCCTAATACCGGACTCATACATGTAATATATGAACATAACTACATTTACCAAATAAAATGATGAAACAGAAGACAGACTGAATTTCATACCAAAGCATTCATAATTTCCTCAATAGTTCCATGGCTAAAACATTTGTTTATAAGGTCAATCCTGGAAGAAATAAATCAGAAATGCAGTAAAAATTATGTTCAACCCAAAGAAATCTTGTTGTTTATTGATTAAATTCTATAATTGTATGAGTACCTGCTAAGAACACCATTTGTTTCCTTTAGATTTTGATTGTGATTCTTATATCTATCTAGAAATGCATCCATGGCAGAATAATCAGGTATTGAAGTTTTAGATAGTTGTTCTTCCATCAATGGGAGCCCCTGTCATTAAATGATGTTAATTAGCTGAAATAATTAGAATTAAAAATTTAATCAAAATAATTTGTAATTCACTTACAGCACTTGGTATAAAATGGGTGGCTAACCCACAAGCAACCATTTCTTTTCCACTAAGCCTATCAGCTGTCAGACCCAAGTATTCACCTGGAACATAGAGAATACAAAATTAAAGAAAAATTATAAAATTTAAAGAAGATAATATGGTAAATGACTAATTGAAGCATACCCAAGTATCCAGGCAGACGTGAAAGATAAAATGAAGCTCCAGCATCAGGATGTAAGCCAATAAGAATTTCAGGAACACTAAAAACCTTCAGTAGTTAATTATGTTGAACACCAAAAAACATTATATATGATTAATATTAGAGTCTCTGCCAAATTGAAATTGTGAAAATTTTGAATTTGTGATACTAACAGTTTTATCAGTTGCAATTCTATAAGAACCATGAACTGAAATGGCAGCACCTCCACCCATTGTAATACCATCCATTATAGCCACCTTAATTAAGCTAAAATAATTAATGTATAATTGCAAAAAATGCAATAATTAACTTAAAAGTAAGTGTTTGTTAGAGTCTATGGAACTTCGCACACGCGTATACTTATAAATGAATAAGTGATAAATTAGTATTAGTATTACACAAGATCAATTGTCTTGTACTAATAACACATCTCTCTCATTCAATTCTAAGATTATCACACTTGTGATTATTATTCGATTTTTCCTTTCCAAGTATATATTTCATACTCACATTTGGTTTCATATATGTTCGTATAAGGTACATGAAGCTATAAAATGTTCTGAAACAATCTTTACATTCTTCTAATCTTCCTGTTAAAAAAATAAAAAACTTTATTCATAGAATACTCAATTTAATGGGAAGTTAACTTATTATTTATTTACTACTTCTCCATAAATTGATAAAATACAATAAAAATATATATTCAATTAGAAAAAATCCCACCTTGATTGATGAGGTGATATAGCTTTGCAACATCACCACCAGCACAAAATGCTCTGCCTTTTCCCTTAAAAAATCATAGTTTTACTCATCAATTTATTGAAAAGTGGGTGATTAAAAAGGGCGAAAATAAATTATTTCAAGAAATTAAACTTAATACCTTCATTATAATAAAACTAACTAGAGGATCTCTTTCCCAAGATTCATATAATTTTGTAAGTTGAGTTCCCTAATGACACCAAAATCATAATTAGAATAATTAAGAATTCAATAACGATACCGATTACCCAAATACTCAAATTTCCAGTTTAAAATATTTTCAATTATTGAAATTTCTTTTACCGAACATTTTATTTACCAAACAAAGATGGGTAGTTAAATTAGTGAAATAAATTCTAATTGAGCACCTGTCTACATCTGTTTTTGGAGTAAAATAAATGACAATTTTGATTTTAGTACATAAAATTGTTGAGTTCAACATTTCGATAATTATATCAATTACCAAAAACAGATAATCATCTATAAATTTTAGTAACTAAAACCGAAATTTGCAACCGGTTTGGTTTTCCGTAAAACCCCCTATTTTAATTAAAATGTATAAAATACCATGGAGGTGGTGAGAGCATTGAGGACATGGGGTCTATTAAGAATCACAGTTCGTGAGTTTGTTGTTTCTTCAACCACAACCTGACATATATTATTATTATTATTATTATTATTATCAAGAAGAGCAAAAGGATATTGAAAATAGAAAGGAATGAGAATGAGATACCGAGTTGTGATTAGAAGGTCCTCCTCCATTGGTACTGTTAATGAAAGAGCAAAGGCTTAGGCTTCTTTTGAGAAAGGTTGAAGATGGTTTACGCATGAAAAGATTAGCATTCTGCATCTTATTGTGAGTTGGTGATGAGAAATAAGAAAGATGTTGCTTGTTTTGCATTCAATGTAAGCACCTGTCAATGCCCAATTTGGAAAATTACAAGTTTAACGATTTTACCATTTTAGAGGTTTAACTTAAATAATGATCTACAACTAAATACTGTACATATTTATCTTTTTATCCAAATTTCTTTATTAAAACAAATGAATTCCAATTTTTGTGGAATTAATTTATAAATCCATTTTTTTATATTTGAAATATAGACAAAAATTAGATTTATGTTAAATTATATCTTAAAAATATAGAATTCATTTACAAATGAACTTGAAATTATTAATTCATTCATTTAAAGTGAATTAAGTGTTAAAACTTTCCTATTAGATTAGTTTCAAACTTAATGAAAAAAGTTGGTAGGGGGCTTCGGCCATTAATTGAAAAGTCAAAAATCTAAGTTGGCCAAACACACTATGGGGGTTCTGTTTGTTTAGGGTGGGTATGCAGATTCCAATCACTTAAATGAATTTTGGTCAAGTAAATATGTTGTTATTGAAATAAATGTGAAATTGAATGATGATACACGCTAAAAGGACTATGTGCTATTCCGAAATTGAAGTTTATAGATCATTAGAAAAATTAAGATATGGGAGTATTCTAGTCAAGTAAATGAATTTTGGTCAAGTAAATTTGTTTTTACTGAAATAAACTAATATTATACTCGCATATTGCGCAGTAATATAATAGAAATTATACTCGTAGATAATCAATTTAGATAGCTCGAATTTTTTTCAATCTCGATCTACCCTTAACAATATGAGGATTAGAGTCATGTCCTCTACCATGAACCCCCGTAATGCCCTCTTGTACCTCTCGCTGGAACAAAAAATTTACAGAGAACCACAACGGCAATCCATCTAGATTTTAATATAAAAAGAAGTCTTTATTTTAACTTTTTAAATAAAACTTGTGGATAGATCAGTCAGATACTAATTTAAACTAGTCAACCGAAAAAATAGATCAAACCGTCAATGTGTTGATTTAGTTAATGGTTACAAAAAATTTCAATTGTAACCATAATTGAACCATAAATGTGCGTATAACTGTGGACAGTTACAGTTCACAATTTGACCTTCTTAAAATAAATAAAAAAAAAAAGATCATTTGAATTGGGCAGGAAGTGAATGTTTGAAACACGTACTTAACTGAAACTCTAATGAACCGTAAAACAAACATGAACCAACGATTAAAAAATTAACCTTGAACATCATGATCATTGTCTAATTCAAAGGGTAATATTTTATGAATCTAGTTCACAAACAAAATTTACCTAAACTGAAACATAGTCAAATCTTATATCTCCAATTTAAAGGAAAAGCTCACACTCATTTTAAAAGTGAAAACAAAAACTCTCGTTAAAAGAAGAATAATGAACACAAATTATAAAAACATCATATCTATAAAAAAATGTCAGATTTAATATATTTTCTAAAGAAATAAGTAAAATAACTATTAGAAAGACTACCGTTGGCTAACAAAATTAACGACAGCCCAAAATTTGGACTTAGAAGAGAAAGAAGTTGAGAAAAATGAAAATTTTCTCTTGACATCAACTCCACAACTTCTCTTTCTTTCATATATATTTTCGAAAAATATGTAGTAACCTTGTTCTAATTCAATATCAATATTTGTTCCAGTAATCTCTAATAATTTTATTTTTCACTCTAATCTTATATAATAAAATTTATCTTAGATATTAAATAAATCTAAGATATGAAACTTACTTTAAAAAATAAGAATTTAGTATATTTTAGATAAGGTAAAAAAATTAGCAAGAATGAACAAATTAAGCAAAATAGATAAAACAAAATGAATTACAAAGAAATACTACAAATTATTTTAAATTAGAAATATATTTTGGTAATCTCAATATGACAATTACCAATGCAATTTCAAGTACAATTTAAATTTATATTTTAAAGAATTTCTTTTTCCATTACAGTTTTGGTTTTATTTTTTAGATTTTTAAATGTTTCTTTAAAGTATTAGAATAGGAAATCAAAAACCAATAGCAAAAGATTGAAAAACATAAAATATTAATTATTGGTAAATGAAAATTTGGTCTTAAAATTAAATATTTAATTCAAAACCATTAAAACAAATTTAATTTAAAAAGTAAAAATTCAAATTCAAATTTGATTTAGTTAAATTAATTGAAAAATTAAAATTAAAATGAATTGAATTTAAAAACATCAATTTTAAAGATTGTTTTTAATATTTGCTAAAACATTGATATTATATAATATACAAATATTTAAGGTAACCATACTTATAAAAATAACATTATTGACTAAAATAAATGCCAACAATCAATTATTTTCAATAAATTATGATTGTTTTATTTAAAAGAATAAACTATAATTAATTAATTTAATTTTTTTTCATTTAACAAGGTTTTATAGGGTGTTAAAAAATATATTTTAAATTTTTTTTTTCCAACTACAGATTTGGTTTTCATTTTTTAAATTTTTTAAAGGTTTCTTTAAGATATTAGAATAATATACAAATATTTAAGGTAACCTTACTTATAAAAATAAAATTATTGACTAAAATAAATGTGTACAATCAATTATTTTGAATAATTTTTCAAAAAAACAATTATTTTCAATAAATTATGATTGTTTTGTTTAAAGGAATAAACTATAATTAATTAATTTAATTTTTTTCATTTACCAAGGTTTTATAGGGTGTTAACAAATATATTTAATTTTTTTTTTTCAAATACCGATTTGGTTTTCATTTTTTAAATTTTTTAAAGGTTTTTTTAAGGTATTAGAATAGGAAATCAAGAAATAGCAAAAGATTTAAAAACATAAATTGTTGCTAAACGAAAATTTGATGTTAAAATTAAATATTTAATTCAAAACCATAAAACAAATTTAATTTTAAAAAGTAGAAATTCAGATTTGTTTTAGTTAAATTAATTGAAAATATAAAGTTAAAATGAATTACATTTAAGAACATTAATTTTAAAGGTTATTTCTAATATTGGCCAAAATATTAATATTATATAAATTCTAAAAAAATAATTATTTTTAATAAATTATAATTGTTTTATTTAAATGAATAAACTATAATTAGTAAATTTAATTTTTTTTAATTTATAAAAGTTTTATATGATGTTAATAAATATATTGTAAGGAAATATTTTTTTTAACTACATATTTGATCTTATTTTTTCAATTTTTTTAAAACATTATGTAACAAATCAAGAAAGAACAATAAAAGATTTAAAAATATAAATTATTGATTATTGTTAAACGAAAATTTGATCTTAAAATTGAATATTTAATTAAAAATTATTAAAACAAGGGGTAATTATTTTTGGGTCTCTGAGGTTTTGGCTAATAGACTCGTTTGTCCTTCTATTTTCAAAATTGTATCGATAGGTCCCTATAATAGACTCTCAGATCCTTCCGTCCACTTTGACTGTTAGTCAACGGAAAAAGTCAATTTTTTTTTAAATGACAAAAGTACCCTTTGGTTTATTTGAATCAAACCATGATTTATTTGAATCGAACCGGACTAATTAAATCCAAATTTAAATCAAACCACTGTAAAAATTAAAAATAACCAACTAAACCAAGACACCTTTAATGTAGTGGGCTGACATGATAAGATCTTATTATGTAAGACACAACCATTCACCTTTTATGACTATAACAATTATCTATTCTTTCAATTAAGATTTTATTAAATAATTACATATTTATTTTTTTATCAGTCTAAAGGTTAGAAGAGAAAGTTTAATTTTTTCAGAAAATTTAAAAAGAGTTTATAAAAAATTGAGTGTTTATTTGGAGAAATTAACAAAAAATAGAAAACTCATATTTTTTATTTAGAGAAATTAACAAATATTTGAAAACTCATATTTCTAATTCAAGAAAATAAAATATTTATTAGAATTATTTTAATTATATTTTTATTAAAAAATTTGGGTCCCTGAGAATTGGCCTAATGTATTCTGGCTCCCTCTATTTTGGAAATTGTATCATCGGGTCTCTAACGTTTGGAATAATAGACTCTCAGGTCCTTTCGTCCAAAAACGGCGTTAGTCAATAGAAAAAGTCAACGATTTTTTTCTCCAATAAATATTTCATTTTCTTGAATTAGAAATATGAGTTTTCAAATATTTGTTAATTTCTCTAAATAAAAAATATGAGTTTTCTAATTTTTCTTAATTTCTCTAAATAAAATACTCAATTTTCTGTAAACTCTTTTTAAATTTTCCGGAAAAGTTAAACTTTCTCTTCTAACCTTCAGACTTGTCTAGGATGATAAAAAAATAAATATGTAATTATTTAATAAAATCTTAATTGAAAAAATAGATAATTGCTATAGTAATAAAAGGTGAATGGTTGTGTCTTACACAATAAGATCTTATCATGTCAGCCCATTACATTAAAGGTGTCTTGGTGTAGTTGGTTATCATGCATTATAACAAGCTTTAAGTCTCTGGTTCGCACATCCTAGTTTAGTTATTTTTAATTTTTACAGTGGTTTGATTTAAAATTGGGTTTAATTAGTTCGGTTCGATTCAAATAAATCATGGTTCGATTCAAATAAACCCAAGGATAGTTTTGTCATTTTAAAAAAAACGTTTACTTTTTCCGTTGACTAACGGCCAAAGTGGACGGAATGACCTAAGAGTCTATTATTAAAAAGTTAGGGACCTATCGATACAATTTTGAAAATAGAAGGACCAATGAGTCTATTAACCAAAACCTCAGGGACCCAAAAATAATTACCCCTTAAAACAAATTTAATTTTAAAAAATAGAAATTCAAATTCAAATTTGATTTAGTTATTAATTGAAAATATAAAATTAAAATGAATTGCATTTAAAAACATCAATTTTAAAAGTTGTTTCTAATATTGGCCAAAACATTGATATTATATAATATACAAATATTTAAGGTAACCTTAGTTATAAAAATAACATTACTCACTAAAATAAATTCATACAATCAATTATTTTAAATAAATTTTCAAAAATTAATTCTTTTCAATAAATTAGGATTTTTTTATTTAAAGGTATAAACTATAATTAATTAATTTAATTTTTTTTTCATTTACAAAGGTTTTATAGGGTGTTAAAATATATATTTTAAGGAAATAATTTTTTTTCAACTACAGATTTGGTTTTCATTTTTAAATTTTTTCAATGTTTTTTTTAAAGTATTAGGATAGCAAATCAAGAAAGAATAGTAAATAATTTACAAACATAAATTATTAATTAAAACTAAACGAAAATTTGGTTTTAAAATTGAATATTTAATTAAAAACCTTTAAATCAAATTTAGTTTTAGAAAGTAGAAATTCAAATTTAAATTTCATTTAGTTAAACTAAATGAAAATATAAAATTGAAATGATCTGCATTTAAGAACATCAATTTTAAAGTTATTTCTAAAATTGACGAAAATTTTATTATTATATAATATATAGATAAATTAATTATCAAATCTATAAGAAAAATTCATTTAGCAATTTGTTTGCTTATGAATAATAAAAAAATTTCATCGTGAATTAAAGTTTGTTCATGTTTTTCCATATAAGAATTCTAATTTCAATTTTTTTTTAATTTGATAAAATTATATTTAGGGTAAACGTTATTTACAAAAGTGATATTATTGAATGAATATAATCAATTATTTTTAATAAATTATGATTGTTTTATTTAAAGAAATAAAATATAATTATTTTATTTTTTTTCTTTCATGTTAATAAATATATTTTTAAAAAATTTTTTTATTACAGATTTCATTTTATTTTTTAAAATTTTTAGAGTTTACTTTAAAATATTAGAATAGAAAATCAAGAAATAATAATAAAAATATTTAAAAAAAATAAATTATTGATTATTGCTAAATAAAATTTTTTCAATTTAAAATCACTAAAACAAATATAATTTTAAAAAGTAGAAATTTAAATTCAAATTTAATTTAATTAATTAGAGATATAAAGTTAAAATGAATTACATTTAATAACATAATTTTAAAAGTTGTTTCTAAATTGGCTAAAATTTTGATATTATATAATATATGGATATTTAAAATAAACATTACTTATAAAAATAACATTATTCACAAAATAAATACATACAATCAATTATTTTCAATAAATTCTCAAAAAAATTAATTATCTTCAATGAATTATGATTGTTTTATTTAAAAGAATAAATTATATTAGTTTTTTTTTTCATTTACAGTTGTTGTATAAAAATTTTTTTTTTCATTACAGTTTTGGTTTTTATTTTTTAAATTTTTTAAAATTTTTTTAAAGTATTAGGATAGAAAATCAAGAAACAATAACAAAAAGATTTAAAAACATAAATTATTAGTTATTGCTAATTAAAATTTGGTCTTAAAATTGAATATTTAATTCAAAGTCCTTAAAACAAATTTAATTTTAAAAAGTAGAAATTCAAATTCAAATTACTTAAATTAATTGAAGATATAAAGTTAAAATGAATTGCATTTAAAAACATTACTTTTAAAGATTGTTTATAATATTGGCCAAATCATTGATGTTATATCATATATAAATATTTAAGATAATCTTAATTATCAAAATAATATTATTAACCAAAATAAATTAATACAATCAATTATTTTCAATAAATTCTAAAAAACAATTATTTTTTATAAATTATGATTTTTTTATTTAAAGAAATAAATTATAATTAGTTAATTTAATTTTTTTATTTACATATGTTGTAACAAATATATTTTATTTTAAGGAAATTTTTTTTATTACAAATTTGGTTTTATTTTTTAAATTTTTTCAATGTTTTTTTAAAGTATTAGGATAACAAATCAAGAAAGAAAAACAAATTTAAATTTAATTATTGCTAAATGAAAATTTAGTCTTAAACAATTAAAATCAAATTTACTTTTTAGAGAGTAGAATTTCAAATTTAAATTTGATTTAGTTAAATTAAATGAAGTTATAAAGTTGAAATAAGTTGCATTTAAAAATATTAATTTTTAAGATTATTTCTTAAATAGGCTAAAACCTTGTTATTATATAATACTAGATTTTTAACCCGCGCAACGCGAAACGTGTAACTGAACGTGAAATTTTACTTATTTATTTTTAATAATCATACTGTTACACAAATATCTATTTTATCTATCGTGATTGTTTTGAATAATAACAAATTATCCTATTGTAATTACAGTGATTTTACATTTATTGAAAAAAAAAAATTAATTGGTCTATAATGAGAGAGTCAAAAAATTTTGAATGTAACATTATCAGGATAGATTTTTGAAAACTTCTTGATAGACCACATTAACTGCCTCACTTGTATATGAAATTCCCGATTAGGGGTCGATGGGAGGATAAAATGAAAGTAATGAAATTGAATGAGATTGCATATACATTTGATAATCAAACAACAAATCAAGCAGAGAGATGAAATTTTGACTATATTCACTTCTAAATTGATCCCAAAGTCCAAGATATTCATGTCTATATCTTGATTATTCCCTGACATTGTGCAATTAATATATCTTAAGTATTCACGTGTATTGAAATAATTCCATGAACAATTTTACACTGCATTTAACATACTTCAGGCAAAGGGAAGGCTGAGGCTACAACAATAGATTTCTAACATGGTTGAACTAAATTCTACAATACATATTTAGAGGCAAGCCATCTTTTACTTGTTGCCAACGTTATCCCTTTACAAACAAACTCGATGTGGAAATTACTCTTTCAGGAATTCCATCAAGATAGTTTAGAGGTGCCATCAATATTTCAAGGCTTTATGCATGCTTATTGATGTACCACCTTGCACCATGCAAAAAGAATTAAAAAAAATCTCACCAAAATGATTATAATTCCTTTTATGCCAGAGGCAACATACGAGTTGCATAAATGTCATTGGTGTCATTCCACGGAATAACCATGATATAATTGAGCACGTTCTAAAAGTGTTCTGCAAAATTTCTAATTACGAAAATGCAAGGTGTTCATATCTTTCATCACTCCCTCTATTGGAGAAGAACACAGAACAATTCAGTTCTGTGTTGAGAGAAGAAAAGAAAGAAGACACGACATTTGAAGAAGGAAGCAAGAAGAAGAAACTTCAAGTGTTGTCTGAATGAGAAAGAAGATTCTGATTAGTTAGCTTACAAACGGTGCTGTATGAATTAAAAGGAAGATTCTGATTGTTTAGCTTATTTTATTTCTTAACTTTCATTTTCTTTTTCCTAATCCGACATATAATGTATAATGTTTTATTATTATTATTTATTCTAACTTTCCTTTTCTTTTTCCTAATCCGACATATAATCTACAATGTTTTATTATTTTTATTTCTAACTTATTATTATTATTATTATTATATTTTTAACTTTCCTTTGCTGCTGCACTTTCCTTTTCCAATTTCTTCCTTATATTTGAAATTTTGACAATATATTAAAATAAAAAGAAATGAATATTAAAAAAAATGATAAGAAGTATTTAAAATGTTAAAAAATATTTAATGTAATTTATAATTTATTTAAAAACATCAATTTAGAAATAGTTTCTAAATTTAATAAAAAAAACCTTTATCATATATATATATATATAGATATAGATGTGAAATTGAATGATGAGATCATTTGCGATTCGGAAATTGAAGTTTTTAGATCATTAGAAAAATTAAGATATAGGAGTATTCTAGTTACAAAAATCAAAATTTAAGGATTATACATAAAGTTTACCTATTTGGCAAATTTTATTCTGTCCTTTTTTTTTTAAATTCATGCTATAATTGTTTTCAACTATGCGGTTAATGCTCATTTAGTCCAAATATTTAATTTTTGAAGCATTTGATAATTTAGTTTTTAAAAGACTGAATTATCAAATAAGAAAAAACATTTAGAATTTTCCAAAACGAAACAAACTAAGTAGTGGAATCAACAACAGGATGATTTCTCAAACTTCATTACTTAATACATATTTATAATGTACATTTCTCGATTCTCATTATTACATACCAAATTACAAACCCTTGATGCAGAAGCCCAACCCAAAAGCAAGAAACCAAAACACAAACCCACTCAACAGTTACCTTAAAGACCCACTTAGGCATATTCTTCAGAAGATGGTGCTGGGTTATAAGACCCAATGAAAATGTCACCATAAACAAGGCCAGCCAATCCTCCACCAATCAATGGGCCAACCCAGTAGATCCAGTTCTGTGAAAAGTCTCCGCTCACCACAGCTGGGCCGAATGATCGGGCTGGGTTCATGGATCCACCGCTAAATGGGCCAGCAGCTAAGATGTTAGCACCCACAATGAACCCAATTGCTATGGGTGCAATGGTTCCCAAAGAGCCCTTTTTGGGGTCAGCAGCTGTGGCATAGACAGTGTAGACAAGTGCAAAGGTTATCACAATTTCCATTACTACTCCTTCAAAAGCATTCATCCCTGCTGCTACTCCATGAGTTGGGACACTCTGCAAAAATCCAATATATTTTTCAGTTTAAATTTCTAAGATTATTTATTTGATTCATTTTGTTTCGCATACTTATTTATCATTAGAAATTGGTACTTTCAGTGTGTTGCACCAAATGAATAAAGTTTAATAAATAAAGAAATAAGGTTATTTGTAATAATGCATATGCAACTTTACGCATGGTATTGATAAGAAATATTTGAGATAAAATATGAAACGCAATAAGTCTAATTCATAAACAAGCTTAATTAACATCTGATTAAACTAAGTACCTTTCCATCAGTGACGAATTTGAGGAGAAGACAGGCAACAATGGAGCCAAGGCATTGAGCAATCCAATAGAAAATACCAGTAAGAATAGTGATATTGCCTCCAATAGCCAATCCAAAAGTGACAGCTGGATTCAAGTGGCCACCTGAGATGTTAGCTGCTATGGCCACACCAACAAACAATCCCAAACCATGAGCCAACGCCACTGCCACCAGCCCTGCCGGGTCCAGAGCTGCATCCGCCGTAAGCTTACCTACAAATATAATAATAATAATATTAATATTTTTCTAATTATAAATTTCAGTTCATAATAGTAAATAAATACTATAATAAGTAAGTTGACATACTGAAAGCAATGGCAGAACCAACTCCAGCAAACACAAAAATAAGAGTGGCAATGAACTCAGATAAATAAGACTTAATGGATCCAACACTGAAAGAGTCTCCTAGGCTTCCAAAAGCAATCTTCACCATTTTGGATTTGCTAATAATGAGAGGATTAACTCACTAATTAATCTTGTTTAATTTTTCAGGTCAATACTGGTGATATGAGCAGAACATAGGAATAATGTGTATATATAGCATGTAGTGGCGACAGTAGGTGTGCTATTGGCTCAGCCGGCACCGACCATGGGACCCACATTAACGTTAGGCACTGTATCATTGGTTGCCGTCCGACCGCCTTTTATTTTCATTGATTATCACTTTAGTTATCAGCATTATGAATATAAGACAATTCATTACTTAATATTATTTATAATTTATACAATAAACATTCATAATAATTTAACAATTAGGTTGCTTTTATTTTTATATATTTGAAAATTATTTGTGATCATTGGTATTATATATACAAACAGTAAATTTTAATTTTCAACAAGTTAGAGTTTGTTATATATAGAATCTCTAAAAATTAAATTGGTATCGTATGTAAAAAATTGTCAAATATTTTCTCATAACAGATTAACAAAATACACAAATTTCGAAAAAATAAGTAATGCATTAGAAATAATATTGGATAAATAAAAATTGGTATTTTGAATTGGAAGACATTTGAGAATTTCTGAAATTGTATCTTTGCAAAAATATATAATGGGATCACCCATGTTAAGATTTTCATGCAAAACAAATTAATAATCCATGTATTTCAAATTGTCTTTTAAAAAAAAAAACACTATAACAATAAAATTCACAAAAAGAGTAAAATTTCTCTTCAAGATCTATTGATAAAATAGGTACTAAGTACAAAAATCATTCTAAATAAAATCGAAATATTGAATTTTAAAGACTAAAATATGCGCTGAAAGTCTATTGATTAAATGGGCACAAAGTATAAAAATTATTCTAAATAAAATAAAAAATTTGAATTTTTGGATGAATAGCAAATAATGTAAAAATGTAACGAAAAGAAAAGAATTACCGCGGACAGTTAAAAATAAGATCCGCAATTATTTAACAATAAAAAAAAAAAAAGAAAGAGAATAGTGGAAAGCACTGCTAAGTTTATTATAATGAAATTAATTATTAAAGGCCAATGTCAATGCTATGTCATGTTCCTTGTTATTGAATTAAGTAGAAAATGGGGTTGCAATTAATGATAATTTTTTAAAATTGAATTTTTGAAACAATTTTGATAGGTAAAACAATACATTAGTTCTGTTCAAAGAGTTGGTAGCTATAGTTTCTGTCATCATTGATTATTTTGATGTGTGTATTAGAATATATACTCCAAAAGCTGGCAAGCTAATCCAAGACTAGGAGGAATATATATTTTTTTTTAGTTTTATTCTTCATTTATTCTCTTTAATAAGGACCATTTCTTTCTAATAATTCATCACTCTTTAAATTAAAAATTAAAATGGAAATATTTAAAAATTGTTGGAAAAAAAAAAACCAACAAGAACAATTAATATTTTTTCCTTGAAATTTGTGACTGAGTCAGCAATCATCTATTGATTATATAATGTTCATAATTTATTTAGATTAGTTTCATTAATCTATTTGTTGGAGATAATATTGTAAATAAGTTGTGGTTCGTAATCAAAGTTCCATAAAAGAAACTTTTTAATAAAATAATTTGCAGCCTATTTTTAATATTTTGAGTGATTCGTGGAGATTATTAATTGCTTCCTCCGTTGGTGGAATAGTATTTTAATTAATTTAATTTATTTATAACACCTTAATAATAATTATAATAATTCTTTGGAAGGTCTTACCATCAAATAAGCACTCAACTGCTCTTTATATATATAAAATCTTGAAAAAGAGTTGTTTTCATCTATGGATTAAATAAGTACATTAGCTGATTAGAAATTATATTCTTAATATATATATGTATGCCTTATATATTTATGTGGAAACAATTTCTAATTTCGAATATAACATTTTTAGGCAATATCATTTCAAATCATTTATGGAGGCTTGAATGTTTATTTGTTAGGTTTAGGGATGCTTTCAAAGTTCAAAACATCCCAAATTAAAATTCATACAAAATAAATGGTAGACTCAACAAATTTATAGACTTAAAACGATAATCAAATTGGAGGCCTAAAATATATTAAGAGTCAAATTTTAAAAGATTAATAAAAAAATTCGAAAATTGGAGACCTATACATCCACAACTTTAATAGCCTTATCCTTGAACCGTCCATGTGAAACATAGTGTAAAGTTATTTTCTAAAAGAAAAAAATACTTGTATGATTTATTTATTTTCTCTAATGTGAATACAATTTCAAAATCCATTAAAAAAATAAAATAAAATCTCAAAGAAAACAAAAACCCTAACTAGGAGTGATGATAATAACTAATAAGAAATGACACAAGGAGTCCAATACTTTACTACAAAAGCTTTCGAAAATGATATTTTTATAAAGGGACCCGAATTTTAATTAATATTATGTATAGCCATAGATAATCTAGTTAAACTAAAATTTTTTTAAAAATTTAATATTAATATAAATAAATATATTTATCAGTGTGTTTTGATTGATCATCATATTTTTTATTATGTGAATATTTTGAATTTAATTTTGCCAACTACACTTTTAATAATTAATGATAATAGAAAGGCTAACACTGATATATAACTCACAAAATAACTCTCTTCATTAATAGTTCCTCTCATATCTCTATAAAAATATATATGTATTTATCTGTATATATTGATGGGTATGGCATCAAAAGTTCTGGTCTCCATAATATAACCAATTTGGTTGATCCATCTGTGTTCACTAATCCAACTAGTAAAAGTATTTTGTTTGTTGCCTTGTTATGTTTGCTAATGGTACCATTCCCTCAACTCTATTTTAGGTATTGTTTGGTTAAAAACGTTTTCATAAAAGAAATTCTTTCTAGAACATTTAATTTTTTTTCATAATATGAGTTTAAAACCTCAATTTTTTCACTCTATTTTTTTTTTTAATTTCATTTCTCCTTTAATTTTCCTCCTAATCAAATACTTCAACTTCCATAAAAATTGATTATTTTTATGGAACTCTAACTTTCCCTCAAACTCACCTTCAACCAAACAATACTTTAACCTCTATCGAAACTCCAATAATAGTTAATCCCACAAAAACAATATAAAAGTATTTAGACAATAATTCATCACTTTTCAGTCGCTATATCCCAATTTAGATAGTTATGATAATTTGATATCCCAATTTTTGTAATGTTACAATTACCTAAATTATTAAAAATTTAACTGTGGTTACTTTTCCCAAAATCAAAACTAAGGTTGACTAATTCGTGGTGCGATATGGTTGGATCGTAAAAGGAAGTACATGCATGCAATTCACATCTTAATTTTGTTCACTTTTCTCCAAACTCCAAGTTCAAATCTAATTTGTATAACAAATAACCATAAGTCCTGAATCATAAGTCATTAATCTAATAAAAATTGCACGTTTCTATTACCTCCTTTAATCTCATCTTACTTTCCAATTCAACTCTATGTAACTTATTTATCAACTTCATATTAATTTCTAATTACAACTCTTGAAGTATTCTACTTATTTATACTTTTTCTTTCACTAAGATGGAATACATCTTTTTGTAAGTTACAAGTTTCTTATTGTAGGGAATGGTACGGAAACGTACCATGAATTGGTACAAATATATCGATTCGTAGTTCAAAAAAAAAAAAAGAGTGAATTTGTAATGTTAGGCAATAAAATATCTTGTGATGCACACACGTAAATTAAAATAATATTTAATAAAAAAATTGAAAATCTGCAAATTTGATATCCAATAACTCAATCTTGAGCATCCCACCAAATAAATCGTTTAGAGAAAGAATTTGATTTGAATCTTCAAACAATGATTCTTCTATAATAATTTTAAAACTTAGAAAATTGTTGATGAGCTCTGTCTTGATTCTCTTAAAAAATGAATGGAATAACTTTAAATAATGGAGGTGGAGTTTGAATTAGATATAATTTTGATTAAGTAATTGATTAGTTTGAATTAAATATAAAAGTGAGGGCTAAAAGATATTTCAATTGCTTTCATTTTTATTTGCTGACTTTTAAGTTACTAATGGAAAATATTGAAAACATTGATGGAATGACTTGGAAATCTAATAGTATTATATAAGCAAAAGGACTTAGAAATCAAATTTCAAAATTAGGACTTGAAAATAAATTTACTAAAAGTTCAAGGACAGAAAAGATATTTTCTCTTATTACTAGTAGCCTTTTCCTTCTCTATAAAAAACTAGACCCTTAAACAAAGGTTATTTCCATGCAATACAAAAATTTAAATTCAAAATTGTTCTCTTCCTTTATTGCTCCTATGAATTTATCAGTGCCCCGTAGCTGATACAATTGAACTAAAAAGTTTGTGGTGCATATAAAGAATAATGTATGGACTTAGCTTCATTAGGCAGGCCCATATAAATGTTGTGGTAGAGGGTCATTTAATGCCCTTCCCTTATCTTTTGTGGGAAAAGAATTTGGGGTTTTTCTAGGAGAAAGAAGCAAACAATTTTATTGTATAAAAAAATTGTAAAAAATGATAATTTAAAAAAAAAAACCACTTGATTTATTAAAAAATATTATTATAAAAAAGTATAATTATTGTGTATTTTTTTATAAATATAAAAAATTCAAATTTATTACAGTTCTTTACGACTATTATATATTGTGTCACTTTATTAATTGATTCCTAAAGAAAAGGCGAAGTGAGGGATGGGATGGCAGCTCAATAGTTAGCACTCTTTCCTTGGTCATGAGTACATAATTATGCCAAAAATTAAATAACTTCTTGTTCCATAATAGTGATTGATATAGTAATTAGAGTTTTGACTTAACTTAAAATACTGATTTTGGTTACGCAGTCATATTGTGTTCTTAATAATGTTTAGGTGTTGGACAAGTGGATTATGAAACGTACGTTTAAATTCGAATAAACTTTCATTTATTATTCTGACTTTTGTTTATTACTATGTGTAACTCACCGCAAACATTTCAAACACATGCTTTACTTTTGTTGTTTGATTTAATACTGTGATCAACTTACACTCACTTATTAATATATTGTTACTTCATCTTTGCATGTTCAATGTTTAAGTTTTACGGTTTATATTTATATATATTTAGTATTACTAATTTTCATGCACACTTAAAAGAAAAGCGTTAAATAAAAGAGTATTTTTATTCCATATGAGCTATCAAGCTACATTATTTAAATTATAATTTATATATAATACAATTTAAAAATTATTAAACTTAATTTTTTATTATCTTTGTGATATTTTAAATTTTCATTCTTAACTGCACTATAGATTAAGTGTTATAAATAAATTTTTTATTATTTATTTTTAAATATTTTAATTTATTGTTAATATAAATTGAGAGGGATAAAAAATTTACAATATAATTATATAAATAATAGATATAATACTTTAAAAAAAATAATAGATATAATAAATTTAGTAAATTTATAAATAATTGAAGAAACTAAAAATAATTTGGAAAAACACTATGGAAAATTGCAGTGCACGCCTCCACAACCTGCAACGACAAGCTCACAATTTCTGGCGGGTAACTCCCTCTTCGAACTTCAAAACAAGGGTGTCATGAACAAACACAGTGACGTCATCTGCTCTCTTGTAAATTTTTCCTTTTTTTTTTTTTTTGGGAAACAGTCTTGTAAATTTTTGTTAGATCAAAACTTTCTTATTTTCAAGTTTCTCCTATTCCTGGAATGGAAGAAAAGAGAAAGACAGAAACTTTGCTCAGATGAATTAAATCCCCGCATTGAATGCACCCAACAACCAGAAAGTTATGAAATTCAATTCAATTTCTCTGTGGCACCACCCAACTCGACGACATGGCCCCATTTGTTTGTGCTAATTTTTGTTTTTGTGTGTCATATATTTACTCATTCGCATTCTTACTTTTCTCTTTACACAAACACTTCCCTTTTCAAATACACTTCCAAATTTTGAATATTTATAAGCTTATAGTATACCCATTTTAAGACTTCCCTTTCATATCTCTTTAATACAACTGCATCTGTTTCATCACAATCTTTGGTGGGTGTTATTCATAACAGTGTTCTTGTATGATTGATTGATCATTTTATAATGCATAGTTATTGTACTTAAAGAGCTTTGGTTGGCACTGCCCCTGATCGGTGTTTTTGAGGAATAGTGAAATGGATGGCTTGAATGTGGACAAGGATCATGAAGTTGCTCACAAGAAGAGAGAAAATGGGATTTCAAGGCCACCTCCAGTTAATCAACACAGACGTTCTAAGAGGTAATAAAGTTTAAGAAATGAAACAGTTTTTGGACGTTTGTTTGTTCAATGAGTATCTGCTCTATCTGGGTTTGTATCAGCTTGTTTTATGTAATACTTATATTATGTTTGTTTCTTGAGTTTTTGTTATCATTTTTTCTCACTTTAGAATGGAGTTGTTGCTTGCTGCAGGTTTTTTATAAGTTGTAGATTTCAGTTTGTGGAATTATCTCTTTTTTGTGACCTTTTCTTTGTTTGAAATTTGAAAATAGGTTGGAAGTGTGAAGTACTAAGTATAGGATCTAAAGGGTTTGACAACGGTGTCAAAAGATGAATATAGCCAATCTCATGTAGTTGGGATTTGGAAATTTGTGTGATAAGCTAGTTCTTGAGTTGATAAGCTAATTTTATACTGAGAAACAAGTAAATAGGTTATCTTTCAATTGCAAATTCCCATTGAAAATCTTGGTTTTGGAAAAAATGACCTTGAGTGATTTTTGGCAAAAGATTTATCTGTCTTCTCATGTGTCTTTGCATTTTTGTTCTAGTGCGTCCGAGAGGAACTTAGATATTACTCGAGATAGAGCATTGCGTATGAAGAAGAACCAGAATGTAACACAGGTGAGGCAACTAAATATTTTTGTCCTCTATGTTATGCCATCTTTTCCAATTGCAGTCCTTAGCCACGATTGACGTTCTTGATAAAAATAAAATAACTAACTAGTTTTTTCCCTGCCTGACTCTAACAGATGTCACCATTTCCAAGAAGGGTTTACAGGGCACAAAGTCCTCTCCATGAGTATGCTACTTGCACAAATAAATATGCTTCATCAAATAACCGAGCCACCTTAGAAAAAGATGTAAGCATTGGACTGTTTCTATTGCTCCAAATTTGCAAAATTTTATCTGATTTTATTAGGAAACTGACTTGCAGATTGAGGTGTTGCAATTACGTTTGCAACAAGAGAAATCTATGCGCATGATGCTTGAGAGGGCAATGGGTCGAGCTTCAAGTACGCTATCTCCCGGACATAGACACTTCGCCACTCAGGTAACATTTGCTCTTGATGGATTCAATCCAACAGAATTTTGATATTTCGTCTGGGGGCAGCAATCATGCTTCTATCCAGTGTTGCTGTTATTGTGTTTGAAATGTTTCTAACTGAAGCATTAGTAGCATGAAACGATTCACTTAGCTTTTACTTAACAATGGATGTGAAATGGGCCTTAGTTATACAAATACTCGTGGGTAAGCTATAATGCTCTTCATTTTGAACTTTCCATCTTCTAATAAAATCATTTGTGGCCACAATTGCTTTGTTAATGGTGTTCTTTCAAGCCTTAAATTCACATAACACCACTTCTACTCACATTTTGGTTGTGGAACCAAAGTCACTCTATTTCCCTTCTAATAATTATTTTTGCATTGCTCTTACATAGAATACTAGAGATTATTTGACATTCATTTATCCATTAAAGTTAACTAGAAGTTAATGAGTACTGCAAGAACATACTCAATTGACTGTATTGTTGCTATTAATCATGCTGAGGTAGGGTTTATCACAATAAAATTATTCTCTAGCTTACAAAAATGCAATAGCATATTGCCCAAGTTGGCTTCGTGTACATGCACATGTATTCTTATATGTTTCTGATCAATCAAGTTTAGAGTAATACGCAAATCATTGATTGGTGTCAGACGAAAGAATTGATTCAAGAGATAGAGTTACTGGAAGAAGAGGTGGCAAACCGTGAGCAACATGTGCTTACTCTGTACAGGAATATTTTTGAGCAATGTGTTAGCCAACCTCCTCAGCAAAACTCATATTTTGCTTCCCCTGCCCATGCAAAGCAAGCATCCAGGAAACACCCAAGTATCATTTCAAGTGCTTTTTGTTCCTCAAAAAAGTTTCCTTTGAGACCTCTGCAAGCTCTAGTTTCCATCCGTGACTCAGACAAAAGAACCTCCAAGGCTTGTGATGCTTCACAATTTGATGGGAAAAGCGATATTCACTTCCAGAAGACTTGTTTTGACCAGACCAGGGTATGATATATTCTTATTCTTTAGATTCTTTATTAGAGACAGTGAATTTTTCTGAAGGAGCACTTGTGTTCTCTGCTTGCATTTATGTGATAAATGAAATTTAGTTTGATTTTTTCAATGTGTAAAACTTTTTTGGATTTTTTCTTCTCAAGTATCAGTCTCATATATTGTTGATACATATTATCAATTCATTTCCTGCTCTTTCGCTACAATATCTAACTATGCATTTAGAAAATTTGTTAGGAAGTTTGTGTAGATATTCTCACTTTCCTATTCAGTCACAGTTGAAGAAAGTGAATTTCTTGCCAGAATTCGTCTGCTTCTGAATTCTTTTGGAAACCACCTGAAAATCATTCCAATCTTTTTCTTGTTTTTATTTCACAATAAGCATTTGATTTTACTACAATTAATTTGTCATTTGGAAAACTAGAACTACGCACAATCCAGGGTATTTGGTTCCTAAAAGTTTATAACTAATCCAGGTTTCTCGAAAGTCACCTTTGTTAGAAGCAGTTGAACAGTTGAGTAACAGATTCAAAAAAAATACATTTCACTTTTCATTTTTCAGTCGTTATCTTCTTGCAATGAACTTGTGGCTGGACTTGTTCGAGGGATTTTATTTTTCATTTGTTTTTCCGACAGCCTTTACTCCTAATGATGGTTAAGTATCTCAAATGCTTGGTCATCTGAACTTTCCTCATCTTTGTTATTTCTCAGGCGCATGAAAAGATTCCTATAGCAGAGAAAACTTCAATGCTGAGAACTCTGAAAGATCATTTACACCAATGCCCAAGCAAACTGTCTGAGGAAATGGTCAGGTGTATGGCTGCAGTATATTGCTGGCTTCGCAACACAACATCTGTTGCTCCTGGAAGAAACAGATCACCTATATTGTCAAGGTCATCCACTAATGTAGTACTCCCTCAACGCGGTATTGCGGAGAACCGTGATTGGTCTTGCAAATCAATGGTAGAAATATCTTGGATATCAACTGATAAAAATCAGTTCTCTCGCGCATCTTATGCCATCAATAACTACAGGTAAATTTTGAAATACATAATTAGTTGAAAAAAGAAAGACGAGAAACTTTTGGACGGATATAGTGGATGTCTGATTTATCTTCTAGTCCATACAGGTAACTGGCTTACATGTCATATTTTCATCTTTTTGATTTCAGATTTCTAGTGGAGCAATTAGAAAAGGTGACTCTCAGTCAGATGGAAAACAATGCTAAAGTTGCATTTTGGATCAATGTCTACAATGCGCTTGTTATGCATGTAAAGATCACAGACCAAGTATTTTAATTTGTTGGGTTAGTTGTTTAAAGTGTGACAAAGAGTCTTGTTTTGGCAGGCATATTTAGCATATGGAATCCCACACAACTCTCTAAGGAGGTTAGCATTGTTTCATAAGGTAGTGCACTTCCTTATTCCTGTTTAACTAGAATTTGTTGAAATGGAAATTAACGTTACGCTGGCATTAAATTGGTAGTATTGCCATGAGGACATTTTGTCTAGCACTCGGGTTCCGCATATTTGCTAAAAGCATACTTTGAGCAGTTCCACATATTTTGAGCTTCAAATTTTATTATCCAATATGTAAATAAATGGGAATTAAATCATAAATTGTAAACTGAACCTGCTGGAAATAAAACTAAGAGTAATTGTAATTTAGCCAAAGTACCAAGAAGATGGACATACTTCCAGTGGGGTTCTATCATAGCGTCTTTCTTTTACCTTTGTTAAATTATCATATGCATTTGTCAGAATTGATGGGCATTTATGTGTAGTGCAGGCTGCTTATAACATCGGAGGCCATATCATTAGTGCAAATGCCATTGAGCAATCAATATTTTGCTTTCGAACACCCCGGATTGGAAAGGTATTATTTCTTATCATTTGGCTAGCTTAAAGTTGTCCAGAGATCATCAATAATTCTATGTGGTTGTACCACAACCCCTTTTTGGTTGTTGGTCAACCCAAATTGTATACACAGATTAAACATAGTCATGTTATTGTAGTTATCAGTGCAGTGTATTTGGATATTGAACTCAGGTTATTCTTGCAAGGATCTTTATTCTATTCACTTGAAGAAGTCTAAGGCTAGTTATTTGCGTCTGAAAAACCTTTGTGATGTTGCATTTTTCAGTGTTGTCTTCATTTTTCACAGTTCCTAGTCTCTCTCTTTTCTGTAAATTAATGTGTGTGCACACATATATACACATACAGGGTTCAAATGCAGAATTTTCTGGCTCCTTTTGGCGTGTTCAGCCATAAGCTTGTAGATTTACTTGATTTGACTGCCAATAGTTCACATTTTTCACTCTATTTTTCTGTTGGAGATATTGAAATCAATATCTTGGCTGAATTATCTTGTGAATTTATAAAATCATTTTCCATATTTCCTAAACTTGTACAAATTGCAGTGGCTTGAGACCATCCTTTCCACTGCCTTGAGGAAAAAATCCGGGGAAGAAAAGCAACTAATCAACTCTAAGTTTGGTCTTTCAGATGCCCAACCACTAGTTTGCTTTGCCCTATGTACTGGAGCTTGTTCTGATCCTGCGGTAATTTACTGGTTCCTCTTTAGCACAAATGCAGTGAGGCTCAGTGATTCAAATCATTTAATTACGTTATTTAACATCTTCTTATGCACAATCTGATCTTCATTAACAGCATATTATTTTAACATATTAATTAAGAGCTCTCCCCTTTTACATATTTGTAGTTGAAAGTCTATATGGCATCAAGTGTTAAAGAGGAATTGGAGGTTGCAAAAAAAGAGTTTCTTCAAGCAAATGTTGTTGTGAAGAAGTCAAGGAAAATGTTTCTACCCAAGTTGCTTGAAAGATTTGCAAAAGAAGCCTCAATGAGCTCAGATGATCTTCTCAAGTGGGTAACAGAAAACGTCGATAAAAAACTCCACGATTCAATTCAGAAATGCATTGATCACAGATCAAGAAAGTCGTCACAGATTATAGAATGGTTACCTTACAGTTCAAGGTTTCAGTATGTGTTTTCAAAGGACTTAACAGAGAAACCATGGTGGGTATGAATTTCTGTGGCAAAATGCCTTGGTGGAAAGGGCAGAAACAGAATGTCCCCATCACTAAGCAATTCAATATTATTACTTGAGTTGGGGAGGATGAGAATGACATTAATTATGAGTACTTGTTTGTGAAATACATTTATTGTCCATCTGATTTTTGTCTATTCTAGATGATTAGATTTTTAACTTGCCTTACAACCACAGTAATATATAGATTGACAATTTGTTGACTCTAATTAGTTCAATTTCATTAGTTGCAGTTGATGCCTTAAAAAAGTGGCATTCCTTGGAGAGTAGAACAAGAACTGAAATTGCTTAGAATAGCCTGTGAAAGGTCTTTAACAGTTCTTGATTTAGAAAAACAAGAATTACAAGTTTCCAGCTAATTCTTTCCCTTTATATAAGAGCTTTCCTCAATCTCTAATCACTATAGGTAGCTACTATTTTTGTATAATTGTAATTTTTTTTTTAATAATGGGTTATGTGGATACAAGCTGAAAATGAATACAAATATTCCAATATCTCATCCCCAGCTGTTTAGCATATTGTAACCTATAATTTAAGGCAAAAATATGTTGAAAATGTTGGTAATACAAAGGAACTAGGAAGTGTGTGGAAAATTTTGAATGTTAATTAGCTAATATTAAGTAAAATATACTTTAATAGTATAACAAGATTGCATTGAGTAACCTCTATATTAAAGCTTTCAAACAATTTCCTCTTCTTTATTATTATTTTTTTCTATGAATACTCTTTCTTCTTTTCAGAACTGAAAACTATTTGTTTGATTTGGAAATTCGGATTGGCTATAGAAATTTATGAACTTTATAGAAAGAGTTTATATCAAGTTTATAATAAGTTTGCCAGCAGTTTATAAAATTTATGAACTTTTGGAGATCCATAGTTTAGGGTATTATTTGCAAATATGCTCCATTTTCTTCATATTTGCTGTGTTCTTTAAGAGATCAAAGTTTTTAGCTACAAATCAGAATTTTGGAAGTAGAGTGATCTTTGTTTTCTAGACAAATGTTAGAGTTTCAACTCAAATTTTGAACATTGAAAGCATCGAAAAAAATAAGGATTCCAAAGTTGTTATTCTATAATATTTGTTGGGCTTAGTCTTTTTACAATTGAATTTCAAAATCGGAATGAACCACGAAAACTATGAATGCTGTGTTGGTGTTAGTTTTTTCTTATTTTCTATGTCTACATTAGTATTGTTGGGTGTTGGTTTTAATTTGATGTTGTTTGTTTGAGAGTTGTAGTTGTTGGTTTTTGGATGACTGTTGTCTCAGTCAAATGCTTGAAAATGGTGTTTAGAGAATGATGTAATGGCTATTTTAATGAAACGGAGTCCATAATATTTTTTTGAAAAAAAAAAAAAAGTATACACATTCCTAACTCTTAGGTTGAGGGCTCATTCCCTCGATATATATGTGTTGGCGCCTTTTTTAACTAAAGACGATTGAATTACATCAACTGTTGGGAATTAAGCTTAATTATAGTTTCACTATAAACGTTTTCCGTTATTTCCAAAAAAATTTTGTGATTTTATGAATTATGTTTGAATTAACACAATTCAGTATAGTTTTCTATCTATCTATAATATATATAAAAACACGAATGAGAATGTGACATTCAGATCGCAAAAAATATCCTTCATGTTTCTAATTTTTTAGACTAATTATGTCTTTATCAAATTATTGAAATAATAATAATAATATATCTTAATTAAAATTTACTATTAACATTGTATTTTAACTAAATTAATTAATAATAATAATAATATATTGTAACCTATAATTTAAGGCAAAACTAAATAATTTCTAAAATTATATATTCATATTAATTCCACAATTAAATAAATAATTATTAATACTCCAAAATTTACTTTTTACACTTATTTTTTATAAACTGATAATTAATTACTACTAATTGATATCTTTTTAAGTCTTGCATTAGTATAAATTTAACAAACTTAACCTCACTCCAAAAATATTAACAAATGGCAAAATACTTGAAATTAGGATGGTATACTCCAATTCTAACCAGTATTAATATTATAGTTAAAGTTTTCATAATAATATCTAATTACTGCTCATATGCTAGAACTACCAAATTCATTTTGAATTTTTCAGAACATAGAAAATGAATATGACTATTTTGCCCATGACTTACTGACTTCCAAATAAAAGGTTTTACACAATTAACTATTAATATAGTATCGTATTCTAATTAGAAAATTTAAATTCTAATATAATTAGTATTAATATTAGTATTCTAATTATGATATTATACTACAAAATACATAATAATTAATTTATATTATTAAATATAACCAATTATATTTTTTAAAATACTATCACCACTTATTTGATTTTAGTTTAGAAGAAAACATATATAATGAGAAAACATTACAATTGCATTCTATATTCAAATTTCGATTATGAATTCATAATCAAACTGCGGATGAACATGATAATAAAACATAATAATACCATATTTAACTACAATAACAACGAGTTGTCAAAAAAAAAAATTGATAACAATGAATATCTAAAACGAATAAAAATATTTTTACAAAATTATCAATTAATTAATTTATATAATATATTATTTTAATTGCTTACCTAATTAATTAGTTGGTTAGTTTATAACTTAAGATATTTTAATTATTAAGAAACACAAAAAAATTTTAAATAATTTTATAGTTAAAATAAAATATTTGTATAATTAATAAATTTAATTAAATTAAAAATTATAAAATTAAGTAACAAGTAAATGTATAAATAAATAAATTTATTTTGATAAATTTTATTTGAAATAAATAAAAATTTAATTATATTAATATAACTAATAATATTTTTAAAATTTTTTAATTAATGGTAATCATATAATTATTTCTTATTTTTATATAAATTTTATTATTATCAATATATAATCAATCAAACTACAATATTAAAATATAAAACAAATTAATGTATGTAACACATGTCTTATTTGTTCCGGGATGCATAGAGCATCCTCAACAGGGATCATATTATTTCTGAAGAGAAGATCCTTTCTATAGACCCCATTATTAATAGCTGGCCCTTTCTATAGCCCAGAGGACCAGAGAAGCAATTTCACTTTGAAAAGAGCCAAACCAAGCCAAATTTATTGAAATGACTGCTTTGGTATTTGGAAGTTAAATGATTTTATCTTTAAAAAATTTACATGGAAAATTGTGTTTCAATAGGTCTATGCAAAACAACTCAAATTCTAATGCAATGAGTTTTGTGACCAAAATCCAAAATCTTCAAATACTCCATTCGGCCTGGTGGAATGTGAGAATAGCCTGGAAATCTTGATGCAACCCTATTTCAACTGCCAGAAACAGAATTTTATGTTTCTTTCCATCCAATCGCAGTAAGTGTGATTAAAGAAAATACTTCTCATTGATAACCACATTAAAAATGAGTGATCTGGGAAGAATATTGCTATTTTTTAAAATAATCTTATAGATAAAATTATCATAAAATAATATAAAATATTCGTAGAGTTAGTAAATTTAATTAAATAAAGTTTATAAAATTACCTACCAAATTTCTAAATCATTTTGATAAATTTTAGTTTTTAAAATCTAAAATTTTAATTGTATTTTTATAATTTATAATATTATTAATTTTTTAATTAATAACACTCAACTAATATTTTATTATTTTTTATAAATTTTATTATATCAATATATAATTAATTAAATTAACTACAATATGAATAACAAAAAATATAAAACAAATTAATGTATGCTAAAAGATAATAAAATTAAATCGATTGAAAAAAGAAGTTAACACAAAAAGATTGAAACTTGACTCTGAAGTCAACTAAAACTGATAAAAAAAAAAATTCAATACTATCATATTAGACACTTGATCAGATAAAAATGAAATTATATTAAAAAGATGTACAATGTTAAATACATTTGGTCTGTTGTATTGTTTTGTTTGAATATTACAAATAAAATTTAAAGAGCAGTGTCCGAGTTGTTTGGCTTGATTGTTTGGTGTGTTACCTTTTCCTACCTTTTGGCAAGTATGGCTATGCCAGTGCCGTTTTAAAATAAGCATAGCGAATTCTTACAATTTTTGAAAATGGTAAAGTCATCAAATCTAACGGTTGAGGATGATAAGCCGGAGCCTTTTTCACATTTCTTCTGACTGAATCTATCCAACTACCTAACACTCTCTTGCCACGTGCCCTTTACAAGATTTATCTTCCAAAATATACGGTCAAACACTCGTCTGTCACAATTCTCTCTCACAGCATCCTTTATCACCGTCAAAGTACTCTTTCAGTCTCAACAATCAAACGGCCAAAAAGGTTACTTCCAATCTTAATATCGAACGTATAAGAAGTCGCCATCTGTCATATTCCAATCAGTTTATCGCCGTTGGATCATGAGGACTAGAAATACCCCACTTTTTTCAAATTCGATAAGACTCACTAGTTCACTCCACTTTTTTTTTTATTTTTATTTTTTTCTCACACAACACAGCCCGTTGTCTCATTTCTGTAGCGAGAGAGCACAAAAACGCTGACAAAGAGGAAAAATTCTCGTTCTCCTTTTTTTCTCTCTTTCTCTCACTTACTTCAAATATCGATTTTCAATTCACCTGAACCCTAGCTCGATCCACCGGCAAATCAAACATTCCGGTGAGTATACAGTCTCCAGTGAGCAGAAATTTGTTTTTCTCATACTTCGTTACCTTGGTGTATACAAGTTGATTTGGGGTTTTGTTGAAGATAGAAAGGGAAGACTAATTATTTAGTTTTTATGATTATTTTTTTTGAAGAATAGATGAGCGTTCGATTGGGGAAGAGTTGAGGATCGACCGGCCAGGATTTTGTCACCGAATGGAGGGAGGTAGCGTCTCTAGACTTACTTGTTCTGGTACTGTTCATTTCCAACTTTTATTTTTTATTTCCTGAATAAGGTTAGGATTTTTGTTTTTCTTCTTGTGGTTATGTTAATTACGGGTGTGAATGGAAAAAATTCCTTTAAAGGGCGACTTTGAGTTTAAGGAATTCAACTTTCCTTCAAAATCATTGATCATAAGAGAGGGGATGTGGCTGTATTTGTTGTTAAATGCTTAAGAGGCATGAATTAGGGTTTTATTTATTTATTTATTTTTTTTATGGATTTGGATAGCAGTCCTACCTGACAGAAAATTACAGCTCATTCTTAGTTTTCTATTCTGAGAATTTATCGGTCATTTTAATCATCTGAAAACGTTACAATGTGCTAGCTAAGTTCTTGTGTCACTTTTCTCTAAATTTATTGAAAATGTTACCGTGCATCTTGTGACTGACGCACACACATATGCTCTGTACTCAGTTTATCATGGGCTTTGTTTAATAATTGTCAGTGTAACATTTGGGCGATACCTGTCCCTGTAAAACCTACTGCTTTATATAAAACTATAACACCAGAACAATTAACTGAACTTCTACTAGTAGTATTCTGCTGCTGGCCTATTAAACCCCTCAGTTTTTCATTATCAATTTGGGGATTAAAACATGCCTTAAAGCTAGCATTCTCTCCTTGTATCAACCCTTTGGTTCTGATTTATTTTGTATAAATTATATTTACAGCTAGAATCAAGCAATGATCTATTCCAACATTGCCCTGGGTATCATGTCTGCCAGTGTATCTCACAGCTGTATCTCATTCTTTCTAGTCCCACAGATAGTCCTCACACCTGACTGAACATATATCACCATAGATAGTATCGCATTGCCCCAAACTGTCCCTGTATAACCGCTGGTTTAGGCTCAACCACAATCCCCAAAAGTCTGCCACCTAAAAATCCCACCCTTACTGATGTGGGATTCAAACCCAATCAAGCTGGTACCTTCTACAGGGTGGGTCTTACAAGTTACATTCTTTTAGGGAGGCTGAGTTGCTTTCTGAATATGATTGTAATATGTAGTATTTTTATTGCAATGTTAACATGTCAATTGGAAGTTGGAACTATTAAGTAGTCATAACCAATAACCTTTTGAAATAATCAATTTTGTTAAGACATTCTCATATGCAAACAAATACATTAATTCTGTTATGTCTCCTTCATTATACTAACATTTGAGCTGTGGTAAATATGATTCTTGTGTTGAGTTCAAACTACAACCAATCATCTAAGTGATGGGTATGGGCGACTGGTAGTTTTTGCTTTAATTTTTGGTGCATGTCAAATATCTTTAAAGTTTGTAATTTTTGAAGGATTAATGAGAATATTACTTTTAGTTCTTCACATAACTTTGTTTTTTCACTCCCATCTATAACATAATAATAATGGTAAATATTGCAATTTTCAGTCATTTTTCCTGTACTCCAAGCTCAAGAGACATCATTATAAATTTCTCCATTTGGCTTTAGAATTCTTAACTTTTTTCTCAGAACACAATTGTTATGTACTCTCTCATGAAACCATCATTTCTACAGGTTGTATCTCTCCCCAAAATATTATTTCTTTCTGACAATTGGAACTATCATGGCAACATCTAAACTTTTATTTATGCAAAATAAAACTTGATGTAGAAGAGAAAATATTGTATGGATAAGGTTTCTCTCTTTCATGCTCTTTCCCAGTAAAAATGAGAAACATGAGACTACGGCGTGTTGAACTGAAAGTTTCAAGCTTATTTTTTTATGGCTAATTTCCCTATGGTGTTCACATTATCACTGAATCCTTTAAATTGAAATAGCTATCTTTTCCTTTATGAAGAAATAAACATCTAGCTTTATTTGGTATTTTTTCCCATTGTCCCAAGTTCTGGCTGAGATGTAGAGGGACACGTTGCCACATGACTGCAATATGGAAGTGGTATTGTTCGTGGTAAAATTGTGGAATTGTTTCAAATAAACCCATACTATTTGTGGAAGAGATACTCATGAATTGATAGTAATATATATCACATATTATAGTTTTATTTCATTTGTAAGTTTATATTTACCAAGGAGGCCACTTGTGGAAAATCTTAGTGGCAAAATAAAAAGGATAACTCGCTAACGCTGCTAGTGGTTCAAGTTGCACTCTTCTTTCTTATTGTTTCCTTTCATACTTGTGCTTCAATATTCTTAGGAGTTTTTATGATGGCTAATTGCTTTGAAGACGTGCTCCAATCTGACCTTGGCAATGGCTATTTTTTTAATTTGATAGTGTCGGTGTAATTGCGCACCATAATTAATAGGAGTATAGGAGAATGATGAAATCAAGTCAAGTGACACTAGTGTCTTTTTACATTTCCTGGAGAAATTTGTTGACGAACATTTGGTGATGTTTAGTTTACTTAGTTTGGATGATATTTATATACTCGAGTAACTTCATTTTAATGTTTTCCAGTGCCTGCTAGCTGGATATTTTTTCGTACTAGGTTTTTTGTTTTCCATATCCTTTGTAAGAGGATTGGAACTTTCTCTTTCTCTCTCTCCTCTTTTTCTCACCATTTTATATTGTAGGTATATACCCATGGATTATGACGACAATGATTTTCAAAGCCAGAATCTTCATATAGCGGGTGAAGGGAGCAATAAATTTCCTCCCATTTTAAGGCCCTATGCCCTTCCCAAGTTTGATTTTGATGACACTCTTCATGGACCTTTAAGGTTTGACAGTTTGGTTGAAACTGAGGTTTTTCTTGGCATTGAAAGCAACGAAGATAGCCAGTGGATTGAAGAATTCTCCCGGGGCAGTAGTGGGATACAGTTTAATACAAGTGGAGCTGAGACTTGTTCAATTTCAAGGCGTAACAATGTCTGGTCTGAGGCTACTTCCTCAGAATCTGTTGAAATGTTATTAAAATCTGTTGGCCAGGAAGAACTTATTCCTGTACAAACTAGTACTAAGGAGTTAGATGCCTGTGATGAACTGGGTTGCATAATAAAGCAAATGGACCCCAACTTGAAACAGGATAGCAATTTACCTACTAGGGTGGTAGATGTGACTAATGTACAACCTACGTCACTGCCAGGTGAGCATGCAGAGAATTTTTCTGAATTAGACATGGATGGTAGTGGGCAGCAGCCAATTGGGGATGGGTCAAAGATATATAAAAGTGATGCATATGTTGCTCAAGGTTTAGATGTTAGGTTGTCCATCATGGAGGGGAGCTCATTCGTTGATGATGGATGTAATGATATTAACGAAAAGGAATTCGTTACTGTTAATAGATCTTTAGATAACAGGACTCAAGATGTTTCAACTTCAGGGTTGCAAGTTGATAGTACTATCGTTGCTGTGCAAAGCACCATCATTGCAAATGAAGGATTTAAGAATGAAGGTTCTCTAAATGAGACTGCTCAAGGGAATATGGATGCTTCAGGAATAGATAAGATAGAGCATAAGGACAAAGAAAATGTATTAAGCCAAGAGGTTCAAATGAGTGAGAATGTGTTGAATGCAGAAACTGATGAAACAAGTACTCCTCACTTGGACAATGCCTCTTCTGTGACCGGAACGAATTCTGTGGATAAAACATGTGCACTTGATACTAACTTGAGTAGCATGGAGGAATCTTATATAATATCCAAAGGGGATAGTGATCAATTTGGAATAAGGCCAGACGATGCATCACTGACAGTAATCGAAGGCAATACTACAATTGAAAGGCATGAAGTTGGGGAGTCTAATACATCCAGTTTGGGGAGTGACAACTTGGTGAGTAAGTCTGGGCCATCATTGTTGTCTACAAAAGACAATATGGTTTCTGTAGATGAAATTGATGGAAATTTCAGTGGTTATGGAGCTGCTAATTCTAGTTTGCCTGAGATATGTTCTTCAGCTGAATTTATTAGTGAAACACATCATGTTTCATTGTCGAAAGTAGTTGCATCCTCAGAAACATCTGAAAAAAATGTGGTCCCACTGCAGAGTGATGTTCAAAAATGTAATACAGATGATCCTGTTATTGACCAAAAAGAGAACATAGAATTACCTTCTGATGGCAGTGATTCAAAAGGTGTTGGAGTCTCCTCTGTTATTCAAGTTAGCACAGGAAATGAGTTGATAACTTCAAAATCTCAATCAGAATCTACTGCTGGAAGTGAATCAGGTGAATCATCAACTCTTAGTTAACCCTTCAGGGTTATATAACTTGTTGCAAAGTTCTTTCTTTGTTCCTTCTAATTTCTAGCTTTTGATTGTAACTATTAAGTGCCAAATTGGTATTCTGTGATACAGTGGATTGTGTTCCAGTGTCTTCTGAGATTAGTGTTGCAGCAGATGCAATTATTGATCACAAAGCTGTTGAAGTTGTGCCTTTACCTGGATTGCTCACTTGCTCAGACAAGAAGGAAGAGATAGCTCCTAAGATTTCTACAGAAGCAAGTTTCTCTAACCATGAGACATCTTGTCAAGTGACAGCAGAAGTGGATCCTGTTTCTGGATATGAAAAGGCTTCTGCTGCTGCTGCGACACATATGCCATCTGTGTCAGTTGATCATTCTTTGTTAGCAGTGGATGCTAGTGATGCAAGAATCCAAGTTGAATCTCAAGAAGCTGTAATTGAAATAGTCAACCAGGATGGCGCAAAGGAAAAAGAAGCCAGTCAACCTCTTGGTGATTTGACTACAAAAAAAGGAGAGAGCATTGAAGCAATAGTGAGTGAAAACGTTGAACCAGAGCCTACAAATGTACCAGGTGAGCATATGTAATTTGTAGAAGTTTATGGGTTTTGGAAATCCAAGATGTTGTATTATTCTTGGTATCACAAAGTCTATTATATCGAGTTTGCTTATTCTTGGAATTCTTATTTTTTGAGTTTTGTGCCTCAACTTGCAATTTGATGTTTCCATCAGAGTATAAACTTTTTAGTTGTTAATTTGAATTTTGAACTCTTTTTTTCTGAAACGGAGTGTTGATGGATGAACACTTATGTATCTTGGCATGTTTTCACCTGACTGAAATATTTGAATGGATTAAGTTGGCTTTATGTTCCATTTCAAATTTTCAATATACACACTGTTTTATAAAGTTATCATTTAACGAACTATATATAATGTGATTTAATCGACATACTTCAACCTATTTATCATTCAGAAGTAGACAATGAGAAGCTTGGAACTGGGCCTTCAGCCCTGGAGGAGTCTCACCGGGATACCTGTTGTAAAGGTCAGGAGGATATTTCTGTCGTGGCCCCTGAAGATAAGAATCTTGAGAAAATTGCTATCCCAAGCACCAAAGGTTTGTAATTTATGTCGTTTGTATGTTAACATGAACTTTTATTGTTCTTTGTCATCCTTTTGCCTTTGCTTTTGTTACTGTTAATACCCTGGAGCAATTTTTCGTTTCTTCCAGTTTCTGAATTCCAAGCTATGCTTTATGCAGTAGCAAATGACACTAATGCTGGTCTTGACAAGCCAGCTGGTGATTCCCCTGTTGTCATCAAGACAACAGTAAATGAAATTAGTGCTGATCTTGACAAGTCAGCTGGTGATTCACCTATTGTCATTAAGACAATTGAGCTTTCTCATGGTGGAAGTAAGGAGGAGGGAATCAAGAGATTGTCACATCATACTGTTTCTATTTCTGAGGTAAATGATGGTAATGTCATCAAGGTGCAATCTGCTTCTGAGGATTCAAATCAAGATCATGTTTCTAAAGATGATAATAGCTTCACTTTTGAGGTCACTCCAGTTGCAGATCTGTCTCAAAAAGATGCTAAGAAATGGCAGCCCTTTGCAAATATAGGAGCCAGCAAAGCGTCTCCGGTAATCAAAATTCTTGTCCTTGGGTTGCTTGGTTTTACCAATTTAGTTCTTCAGGGAAACGTACCATAATATTACTTTTAATGCTTATATGCTAATTATTGATTTATTTTTATTCCTCTGCATTTAAAGATTTTGGATGGATCTACTTCAAGTTCTGGCTTAGGCCAATTAGATCCCAATGTATCTCAAGGTCTTTCCCATGGGAGTCCAAAGGTTTCTCAAGTAACTGGTGGGCGAGCTAGTTCTAAAGGCAATTCTGAGCGTAAAACAAGACGGTCTTCTGGTAAGACAACAAAAGAAACAGGTAAGAGGGCAACTCCAGTTAAAGAAACTGCTTCTGTGAGATTAGAACGAGGGGACAACAAAGTAGTCAGTGTTTCCCCAAGTCCACCTGGCATTTCTCAACTTGTGCAATCCAGTGATGTACAGCGTTATGGGCATGTTGATTCCAGCAGTTTGAAACCATTTGTACTCGCAACATCAACTTCTGGCTTGCCAGATTTGAATTCGTCAGTTTCTCCAGCTGCAGTGTTTCAGCAACCTTTTACAGATTTACAGCAAGTGCAATTGCGTGCGCAGATATTTGTTTATGGAGCATTGATGTGGGTTTTCTTATCATTATTTGTCGAAACTTTTTGTACTGTTGCTAATAATATATCATGACATAGATAACATTGGTAGGTCAAATTATTTTATGGATGTGATTAAGGTGCTTTGCAGATGTCTTTGCTGATATTTTATGCACCTTTTACTCCACCCTGCCCAGCAAAAATTTAAAGAAAGAAAAGGGCTTGACTGTCTGTGTTATTTATGCTCTTGATGGGTAGCGTAAAATTTTTAGAATCATTGTATACTCGTGCATAGATTTCTAATCTGATTTCTGATATGCTCTTAATTTTGTCTAAAATTATTGATGCAGTCAAGGAACACCGCCAGATGAAGCATATATGATATCTGCATTTGGAGGACCTGGTAAGTATCACAATTTTGTGGCCCTTGATGTTGATATTGGAAAGCATAATCACTAACATCTGTTTTGGGCCTGTAGATGGTGGTAGGGGTACTTGGGAGAACGCTTGGCGCTTGTGTATAGAAAGGCTTCATGGTCAAAAAAACCCTCTCCTTACTCCTGAGACACCTCTGCCATCTCGCTCAGGTATGACTCTTTTTAGAACAGACTGATTTTTATTTTTAAGGTTTTAGAACAAATTTTTTAGAATTGAGATATGCAGGTGCTCGAGCTTCTGATCAATCAGTTAAACCAAATGCTGTTCAAAGTAAAGTGGTCTCCTTGCCTGCTGGCCGAGGCAGCAGCAAGGGTACACCAACAATTGTAAATCCTATTGTACCTTTTTCTTCACCACTTTGGAGTATGCCTACTCCTGGTGACACAATGCAAAGCAGCATGCCTAGGGGTCCTGTGATTGATTATCAGCGAGCACTTTCTCCTTTGCATCCTCATCAAACTTCAGCTATCAGGAATTTTGTTGGGCATAGCCCTTCTTGGCTATCTCAGTCTCCTTATGGTGGTCCTTGGGTTGCTTCACCACAAACTCCTGCTCTTGAGGCAAGTGGTCGTTTCTCCGTGCACTTACCTATCACTGAACCAGTAAAGGAATCAACTCTGCCACACTCCTCTCTTGTAAAGTCCATCGGGACTGTGGCTGAGAGTGGAGCCTCTCCAACTGTTTTTCATGGAACTTCTGTGCTTGATGTGAAAATGGTTACAGCATCTTCTGGTCAAACTTCTGCTGATCCAAAGCCTAGAAAAATAAAAAATACTTCTGTTTCTGAGAGTTCCAGGCAGAACATTTTGCCACTACAACCTCAAATGGACTCCATTATTGCTTCTGTTGTTTCTAGTCCTGTGAATACTTCTATTAACATAGCAACCCCTGCTAGTTTTATTTCTAAAGCCCCGGCAGAGAAATTCATTAGCCCTGTAGCTCCTACATCTGTTGTAGATGTTAGGAAAGGTGTGCAAAATGCAGAAACTAGGGGAGTTTTACCAGAAGAAACCCTTGGTAAGCTAAAGGAGGCCAGGGCACAGGCAGAGGACGCTGCTAATCTTGCTGCTTCTGCTGTTAGTCATAGTGAGGAAGTATGGAATCAGCTGGACAAGCAGAGAAATTCAGGGTTGTCATCAGATGACGAAACCAAACTAGCTTCTGCAGCTGTTGCAATAGCTGCTGCTGCTGCTGTTGCTAAGGCAGCTGCGGCAGCTGCCAAGGTTGCATCAAATGCTGCAATGCAGGCAAAACTGATGGCTGAAGAAGTTGTCTCTGTGGTTGCCGGTGGTCAGAATACTTATCAAGCTAATGTTATTTCTTTTGCTGATGGCACGAAAAGTTTGGGTAAGGCCAGTCCTGCATCCATCTTGAAGGGTGATGATGGAACAAACAATTCCAGTTCAATACTTGTTGCAGCAAGGGAGGCTGCCAGAAAGAGGGTGGAAGCTGCTTCAGCTGCATCAAAACAAGCTGAAAATGTGGATGCTATTGTAAAAGCTGCCGAGCTGGCTGCTGAAGCTGTGTCTCAAGCAGGGAAAATAGTGGCTATGGGTGATCCTTTGATGTTGAGTGAACTAATAGCAGCTGGTCCCGGGGGTTATTGGAAAGTCTCACAAGTATCTTCTGAGCTGGTTTCAAAATCAAATCAGATTGGCAGAGAAAATGTAATTACGGACTCTGGTGAACAGGGTCAAGATACTTCTGCCAGGAAGTTAAAAGAGGTTCTATCAGATAAGCAAGAGACTCGGATCTCTAATGTTGGGAAATCACCTACTTCCACAGATATAATTGGTGAAGATTGTGGGAACTTGGTGGATGTCTTATCAGGTTCTGGTGCAACCCTGGCAAAAGATGCTAAAGGGCAAAAAAGCCGCAAGTCTGATTTTGCCAAAACCATTGGTGTGGTACCTGAATCTGAGAATGGATCCAGATCAAATGTGCAGAATGAGCATGGAAAGGCAGAAACTTTGAAAGAGAGTAGCATTAAAGAGGGTTCTTGTGTTGAGGTTTGAAATTATTAACTTCGCATGTTGCCTTTTTCATTCAAATACCATTACAGTATTGGACTTTCTGCTGATGCTGATGTGAAAACAGTGTTCCTTTTGGATATTCTTGTATTTCTTCTTTATTTTCATTATTTTGTATTGCTAATATGCATTTTGGACCTTTGTTTTACTATCATTGAAGGTTCTTAAGGATGGGAGTGGATTCAAAGCAGCATGGTTTTTAGCTGATGTCTTGAGTTTAAAAGAGGGGAAGGCATATGTGCGTTACAGTGAGCTTTTGAATAATGAAGGTAAATGATTTCATTGACACTAGAACAGATTTGTTATGAGTGAATTGATATATGCGTGTGAAGTGATGGAACTTTGGAGGAAACCTTAGGTTCAGCCTGGATGAGTTAGTTCTTGATGCCTGTGCTACTTCACAACATGACGCAGCTAGAGTGCCATATATGGCAAATGTGTGCTGATCACATTAGTGAGAATCTAATTTCCTGGCAAGCTATATTCTCCTGAACAGTCACCAAACAAAGGCCAAGTTATCTTATGTTTGCACGGTTGTGCTGTTGGCACTTGTTAAAAATGGAGAAAAATGGCTGCGGTTCCTTGTTGTGTGCACATATGATATGCTCAATATTGGCATCTATTGATCCCGTAGCAATTCTCCTCATGCAAAGATGTTTTAGTTGAAGGCGTGGGCATACACTATAGTTCATCTTTTTTATTAGTTTGATTTTCTTGTCAGCAGGCTTGGAAAAGCTAGAGGAGTGGGTAGTGCTGGAAGGTGGGGGAGATGAGGCGCCCAAAATACGTATTGCCCGTCCTACTACTGCAATTCCACTTGAAGGAAAAAGGAAGAGGAGGAGAGCTTTAGTCGGGGACTGTAACTGGTCTCTTGGTGATAGAGTTGATGCATGGAGAAATGGAAGGTCCGTATGCGTATGAGTTATGATGTGGATGTCTGACGTGATCTGTCAATTCATTATGGTTATGGTTGATGCATGGGGCTATGCCTTCAATTTATTGGCCTCTGAAATTAAAATTAAGAACAAAACAAAAATTCATGTTTACGTTCAAATAGTCACTGGTCGAAAGTCCAATTAATTTGTCTGTACTGGAAGTGATGAATCTGAAGGAAGGAAAGTTTATCACAATGGCAATATAAGGACAAATGATTCTGGATGCAATGTAATGTGAATAATTTAAGTTTGGTGGCATTAATTGACCTATTAATATTTTTTCCCCCTTTCTATATGGGTGGGAGATGATGCCTTTTTATTTAGTTTGTTCCATTACAGAGGAGTATAGCAACTACCAAGTGAATCTTGAGTTACAAATAATACAAGCCTCATGGCTAACTTAATTAGGTGGACAAGTATTACTTTTGGCTGGATGTTCTATTAGTGTCTTCTAGCACTTGCAATTAGCATAATAAATTTTATTATGATTGCCTGTAACGCTGTGTAACTTGTATTTGGACTTTGTCCAATAATTGTAGGTTGTTAATCTTGTGTTTCTCTGCTATGTTCGTCTTACTTTGTTCTTTTAACCTTTACCCAACTCTACGATCCCTTTTGCTTTCAATGTACTCCATTCTACTTTGTGTTCTTTGTTGGCTAAAAGTTGGCTTGTTTATTTTACCTTTTTCAGCTGGTGGGAAGGTGTTGTAACCGAAAAGAACAAGAAAGATGAGGCTATTACTGTTCATTTTCCAGGTATATTATTGGCAGTCTAGTCGTTAACAGTTTGTTCCTTTTGTGCTGATACTGCTTCAGTTTAAATGTAAATCTTTTTGCTTCTTTGCTTGCAGCTCAAGGGGAAACTTTAGCGCTTAGATCGTGGGATCTCCGACCTTCTCTCATGTGGAAAGATGGGGAATGGATTGAGTACTCCAGTTCAGGAGAGAACAATCAATCATCTCATGGGGTGCTTATTTGCTCTTATTTATTTGATATCTTCCCATTTTTTCCTTTGGAATATTCCTTGTGCTGACGTGCAATAGCAAATATGGTGTTCAGGGTGACACTCCTCAAGAGAAGCGACAACGTGTGCGAAGCCCTGCAGTGGAGGCCAAGGGAAAGGATAAAGCTTCGAAAAGTGGGGATGTGATGGAATCTGATAAATCTGATGATCCAACATTAATAAATTTGTCTATTGATGGGAAACTATTCAATATTGGCAAGAGTACTAAAGATGATAGTAGGCCTAATTTATTGAGAATGACAAGAACTGGATTACAGAAGGAAGGATCGAGAGTGATTTTTGGAGTACCCAAGCCTGGAAAGAAAAGGAAGTTTATGGATGTTAGCAAGCATTATGTTGCTGATGGAAGCAGTCAAATGAATGAAGCAAATGAGTCAGTCAAATTTGCAAAGTATTTGATGCCTCAGGGAGGTGGAACCCGAGCATGGAGAAGTACTGCTAAAACTGAATCAAATGATAGACGAGCAGCCTTATCCAAACCCAAAGTTATGAAGTCTGGGAAACCACAAAATGTTTCCAGTAGAACAATTCCTCAGAAGGACAACCTATCAAGCTCTAAGGTTTCCGCTCCTGACAACAGTGCTAATGCAAATCATGCCGCAAAGACTAAGGACTCTATAAACCGTGTTGAAAGCGCTTCAGATAAGCAGAACCTTTTGGGCTTTCAATCGTTTTCTAGCTCTGATGGGGCAGCAGAGGGTCCAATTTTGTTTTCTGCTCTTGCTCTTCCATCTGATAATGTTTCTTCTAAGAAATCATCCACATCAAATGCTAAACCTGAGCATGTAAGCAAAGGAAAACATGTTCCTGGTGGTGGAAAGCTGGGTAAAATTGAGGAAAATAAAACTTTGAATGGTAATTCTGCAAAGTCAACCTCTGATTCGGTTGAGCCTCGTAGGTCTAATCGTAGGATTCAACCAACTTCAAGGGTAAGTGTTCAATATTTCCTTCTTTTTGACACTATTATTTGCTTGTCTGTAACCTGCATTGACCTGACATTCTTGTTGACCATGTTATCCGCAGCTATTAGAAGGGCTGCAAAGCTCACTGATGGTTTCAAAAATTCCTTCTGTGTCTCATGACAAAAGCCAGAAAAGTAGGAATTCTTCTAAAAGGTGAGGTTTCAGTTCTGAAAATAAACAAATCTATTTTCCTTGCTTACTTTGTATCGGCGTGCATAAACTGACTGCATAAGTGTAACAGGGAATAATAACCCATGGGTAGAAAAAAGATTCCAGAAAATGTTGGATCCATTACAAAGAAGCTTGATGTTTCGCTGGAACACACCGAAAATGTAGTTTGTGTATATTTATAATAGAGGAGATAGCTAGGAATGATGGAAATTCTTGCTTCCGTGGGTCTTATTAACTATGAAATGTAGTTGATAGATGTTCATATCAATTTTAGTGTATTCACAATTTATGATTTAATCTTTGATAGGTTGTATATGGAAATTGTCCATCTAGTTAGGGTTGAAATTTCAGGAAGCCTTTGCAGATGATCATTTGGGACTGGACTGGGGATAGATACTCAATTTTTCTAATCAATAAGCTTTACTTCATGTTGTCTTTGGTTCATACTACTACGAGTATGAGAAAACTGCTGCATTAACCTGGTCTCCCGGAAAACCCTTTTTTATTTAGGTTTCTGAGGAGAAACGGGAGTGTGATTTTTAATCTACAATTATTTGCGTTTCATAATTATAATATATGGAAGAGATTATTGTTTAATTAATTTAGTATAAACAAATCAGTAATAAGAGGTTCCTCCCAAACCTATCTCATACGTTTCGTCTAAAATTGTCTACTGACCAAAGGGTGGTACTCACCTCACCATTTATTGACAAAATGTTGTTCAAACTTCCAAGTTTCAAGATCGTACCGTGAGGCCTAAGGCTTAGTCGTAGGTTGAAGTGTGCTTTAACTCTATATTGGTAAGTAGAAACTGAGTGCTGATTGGTTGATTGAGTTCGGGCTATTGTCGACTTCATCAAATCTCAAATAGTTCCTGAAGACCTCGACTTGATAATGGATTTTTATTCAACCAAATTCTTGAAACTTCTCTCTTCGTTCACGCACGCTCCACATATTCAAAACCATGACAATTTTTCGCTTATTTTTACCAAGTGTCTCATTTTAGTTGAAGGATCAATCCCCAATTAATGGTGTCGGCCCCAATTTTTAATTTGATTGTAATGCAAAATCCTTAATCTTTGTCCTGTTCTATTAGAAGGTGAGATGACAAAGAGGTGAAGATGTTTCTTTGAGCATGCAGTGGAACTTAGAGTGTCTCAAACGACCCCATTTCACTCCAATTCGTAAATTTGGTGTGAAAATTCATTCCAACCGACACCAATTTCACACTTCATCGGAAATTATAGCGTCTATTAGGGATAAAGAAAAAGTTTATTATGATCTTCAATACCGATATTAATACTTTGTAGTAATCACAATTTTTTTTTCTAACATTACTAAAGATAAAGATATTGCTCCTCTAACTCATTATGAAAAAAAAAAATATAATATGGATTGTTATTTAGCTAATGGCATGTATTAGAAGTGGTCTATTCTTCTACAAAAAAAAAAAAAATTCTTTTGCGATAAAATAAGATTCATGTTATTTGGAGTTGCAATAGTTGTAATGCGGTCACATTTTTTAAAAAATGAAGTGTTATGTATTATTTTGCATAACATGATAAAGATGAGCGTAACCTTAAATGCACCTATTTAAGAAATTGGAAAATTTTCAGCTCCAAATATTGAAGTGACTCTTGATGAAAATTCCCAATTTGAACAATTGTTTGCTTGACACAAAAATTATAGACAAAAATGCTCTTTTTTGCATTTTATAATGCATTAATAACATTTGTGGGAGCAATATATTGATTCATATGATTAAATAATCTTGATTAGGGTAAAGTATTGTTTGTATGTTGGTAATTAATGTAATCTCTACTTAGATTTTTAATCTATATTTAAATTTTTTATTAAAAAAATAATATTCATATGCTATTGTATTTATTTATAATATATTTTATTTTTTATGACATAATTAATAGAATATTTTTTATATTAAAAGATAATTTAAACTATAATAAAATATTTGGGAAAAAATAGAAGTATATGCATTTTTTATGTAAAATAAATAAGGGATGATATAATACAAGCCTAATTTTAAGCGGATAAATAACTTTTAATCTAATTATACTAAACATGTTAAAACGATCATATTCATTTTGTTTATATATTGTTTATAATTAAAAAATAACTATTTTAAAAATTATTTTTCCATTTTTAACTCTTAAAATGATTATATATTGTTTATATTTTAGTTATAATTTAAAAATTTTGAGAATTATTTTTCTTAAAAAAAGGATGCAGTAAAATGTAGTAAGTTATTTAATTCCTTAATTAGATTATATTATAGTAAAAGAAAGTAGTTTTATGTTAAAGAGAGATTATTATTATTTATATATTAAAAATAGTGATAACTATGTTGAACCAAATAGGATGCAGAACCTTTTACTTGAAAGTGATCAAAAGACACTTTGTTCGTCAGATAATTATTATTTAGTACCAGTTGAATATCTTTTTGATTTTCAGAAGACATCCATAATTTTCCCCACAACTTTAGCTTATATAATTACAAGTCTGAATTTTAATTTGAAATCATATTACGAACTGAATCCATTTCGACGCTCTGATATTTTACTTTGAAAACCTTAAAACAGAATGGAGTGGAGTTCTGTTTTGATTTTGTGGGATTTTGATTGTTTTTACGCTAATTTTGTGTTTATATTGCTGCTTAGTTATGAAATTTTGTCGATTTTGGAGTTCAAATTGTGTTATTAGTGAAATGATGTTTCTGAGAAATTGAAGAAATGAAAACAGGTTTTGAGAAATGATGTTTCTGGTCCAATTACATGTCATTGGAATTTTCGGTTTTATAACCCAATATTGCGGTTGGGTTGATATTCAGTTTTCAGCTCATTCGATTTGGTTATTGGCAATTCGATTCCAACAACCAAACTAAATTTGCTCACTTCTAATATTTAATTTTCTCATCGAGAGCTATAATTTAATATAGTATTTGCTATGCTCACTAAAAAAACAATTAAGTTGAGTTAAAAAAAATTCAGTTTATTCCTGGTTTGAAATTAAAAAAAAAAAAATTCAGTTTAGTCATGATTTAAGGATAAAAATGAAATTATATTTGAAAAATAATACTTTGACCCCTGTTGAAGATTAAAAAATTATAATTTATAACCAAAAATAATACTAGTAAAAAACAATTAAACTTCAGAACCCTTTCTGGTTAGATAAGCAAATCTAAATCTAGTAATTTTTCCTTTTACCTAAACAAAATTTAAAACAGATGATGTAGGAAGCATTGGAATAGATAAAAAAGAATGAAAGACTAATATAATAAGAGAAAATATAGCCAAAAAGACAAAATATAGCTAAAAAGACACCGGTAGCTACCCTTGAAACAGGACGAGTTAAGAGTTAGAAAAGAGAGGTTTATGATATGATTATGATCATGTTACGGTTAGATTTTGATCACCCAAACTAATTTTTCTCAATAACTAAGAAATTTCTTTGGAATCAAATGATACCAACTTGAAAAAAAGACTCGGTTTACACTTCAATAAATTATAATGATATGATAATATTGCAACTTAAGAAATCCAAACTTTAACATCAGGCGTATCTAAACATGTACCTAGCAAATCTATTTTATGAACAATTGCAACTCATTAAAGATCATTGCTGTACACAGATTGAATTTTTTCCTTGATTCCACCAGAGCCCAGTTGCTGAAGTTTTAAAAAGCTTCAGTTGTAATGCTGAGAAGTAAAATTCCCTACCAGCATCAGAAAGGTTGGCAAATTGAAGATATGTAAATACCAGAACCTTCAATTTCTCAGAAAACCCAATCAATATAAAGATAATACACGAGCCACAGCCACTACATATTTCTGGGCCTAGCTCTTCAGTTACCTCAAATCTGGAAAAATTGTCCTCCTCAATGTCTTTTCAAAGATGCAGGCTCTTCTATCATGTTTCACTTCTTTGAACTTACACAGGTTATGTCCTTCATTTCCATCAATGCACTTGGACAGAAAGTTTAGAGTTTACAGGAACTTGATCTAATTGGTGTGTTTCACCATTACTGCTTTCATCACTGCCATATGGTTTCTCACAGATGCAAGCAGACGGGTATTCATGGAACTCACCTCGTCCAGGTCTCATTTCATTTGGCTCTCCCATGAATCCTCTCTGGCAAGCTTTCACCTTTTTTGCAAATGTATCCCAGTCCATCTTATTCCTTGCCATGAACAATGCACTTAGCCTCTTTGCATTTGGTCTAATAGTCCTCTTATGCCCTGCATACCTCCTTTGGATCCATGAAACAACAAACAGAAAAGGTTGATGAGTGAAAATAATACTTGCTTAAATTTACAATAGTGAAAAACAAGAAAAAAAAAAGTTGATTTAAGATTTGTGTACTGAAGCACTGTCCATTCCTAGCAGGATTCTTTCATGCATTTTTTAATTAGATCCACTAAATGTCCTAACTAATTTTAACTGCATCCACATTACCTAATAAATTACAGTGAGCAAAATGTATTTGTATAGTAAGTGCATGTTTCTCTTATTTGTAATAATTATGAATATTTATTATACTTTACTAAATATTAGAACATGATGCTTCCTAAATCATGAACACAAGCAAAATATCAAGCAACAAATCCATATTCATTCTATAAAATTGAAATAAAGGGAACAATAAGGATCAAATCCATATTCACCTTCGACCAGCAAGTATCTTGGCCATGTTTCCATTATTGTTGGTGACAAAAACATCACTTTCATCACAGACAATATAGTCAATGGCTGCCAGGCGGGAAGAATATGGAAGGAAGGGCTTCAGTTCTTCATTAGCAAGGATCTCCTTTGTGTAGAAGTTTGGAAAGAGCTCTCTGAGTGGCCGCAGAGTCTCTTCTCCACCATATATTTCTCCAGATGCAACATAGATATACGTGTCATTGGCAAATCCCAGGGCACGTAACATCAATCCCACTTCATGAGGAGTAAGTGGACATTTACCCCTTGCCCGCTCTTCCTCCGCACTTAGATCCTAAAAAATCATCAAATAACATGTCAAATCTGACAGAATAAATGACAAGGATATCCATACAATGAGCATGGCGTTATTTCTCTCAGCAAATGGGAGGGAATTGCAACATGGCATCCAAATTAGAGACAAAAATACATATTTCCTCGAGGGTTTAAAATCATATATAACACTTAATCAAGTAAAAATTAGCTTTTACGTTCTTATACAGGGGACTGAATTCTTCTTTTTCAGTTTGGAGTTGGACATAAAAAGGACAAGAATCTCACAGGTAATGTGTCCCATCTCTTTCTTATTTCACCAAGCTCAACTCTTTCTTTCTCTCCCCCACCATAATAGCATCCAGAAAATGCAAGCATATCAGGTTCAAACCTGGAGTTCAAAAGAATTAGCACTACAAACGAGGAAATCAAGAATAGATCAACAATATATTTAATAAGTACTCATTTTGTATGTCTATATATGGATGCACATCCATTGTAAAATTTAATTATACAAGATATACCATCTACACAAAGTAGCACATTTAAGCACACTTCATGAATATAACAGAGCAAAATACTGTACCAATAAATGCAATCAACTGTAATATTAATGCATGTAAGAGAAAGTGGAAAGGCACAGACTTCTCACCATTAGCTTCTATAGTTTCATTCATAGGAGAAAAAGCAACAAAAGGTACAGGACATTAAGATGTACTTTTACCATGCAATCACAGAGAAATAGATCTGCTTACTTCCAGTTGGGCAATGAAAACAATGCATAACTTAGGTGATAGAAATATCCTTGCGCAGAATGAAAATAACGAAGGAACTTGAAACAACAAAAACCTAATGTAATTGAACACTTACATCTGTTTGCAATTATGTTAAAGTTCATAGGACATTACCAATATTGCAGTTTAAGTGAAAGAGACAAACCTCAAGTGAATAGCAATAAAATGCTTTGCCATCTTTCTCACTTTCATAACTAGACTTTGGCCAATATCCTGTATGGGTTTTGCAAATCTTAAAGCATGATAATTAACTCGGCAACGCAACTTTTGCAGCTCTTCATCATCAAGGTCATTTGCAAGCCTATAATCAAACTTTGTCAATTGTACAACCTGCAATTTCAAGAGATTAGACTGACTGATGACAAAATCAAGAAAAATATGGCTTCCACATCTTGAATAAGGTAACTATGGCACTAAAAAATATATTGTTTAAATAAAGAATAAAAGAAATCAGTTTCTGTCAAGCAGACTGTCTTACACGTCTCCTCAATAGTATAGGTAGAACTTGATCTACATAATACTCGGGGGGTGATTTTCTTGGCACACGCATGGTATATGGAGGTTTTTCCATTCCTCGCATGACTTTATCAGGAACTCTTTTGACAATGGTCACATCTTTGGCAAGGAAGGAAATGAACCACTCAACATCAAAAATGTTGATGAAGTCACTGCATGCCAGGAAAGGCAAATATGATTAGAATGGAAATACTGAAATGTCCACTGTAAATAATAACATATCTAAATAAGACAAGAAAACACCAAATTAAATGTGACTAATAATTGGCCAATGGAGACACAACTTACCTATCATCTTTCCAATATGAATGATGATCCAGCTCTGGTACAACTAATGTAGCATTAAGAACCCGTGCAACAACTACAGCATCAGTTATCTGGGTGCAGAAAGTCATCATAATTTTCACAAAAAAAAAAAAATTAATTCATCCATTGCAAATAATGCAAGCTTCCTAGCAAAAACTAGAACTTAAATCTCACAGAACTTCCTTCTAACAAAACTTAAGTTATGATTATCAGTCCGAACAAAGAAAAAAAAAAAACTATATAACTGCATTTGACAAACTAACTCAATCCCAGGTTCTTCCAAAAAATTTCTGATTTCAATGGAATAAAATACAACTTTCACTTACTCCTGTCCTTTGCTGGTTCAGCCCTCCACTTGCTGCAATAAGCAAATAGCCATTTGATGACTTCTCCCGTTTGGCAGCTACATATAAAAATTACAGTGTGTTAAATAGTTCAATCCATAACCACAAGTACCTTACTCGAAAATGAAAATAAATGATAAAAAGAATTAACATAAACGAATTAAATAACATCTATCTTTTTAGCTTCTCTTAAGGAGGATGAAGATAATATATCTGAAAAAACAACTGATCAGCTCAGTTGATTCAAATGTGCATTTTTTAGATTCAGTAGTTGGTCACAAATATATCTATCATCTGTATGCCATTTTTTGACAAGTTGGTAAGTTTCTGCCATGAAAATCTCAAAAGTTGCACTCAATATTAATATTAATTAACTCCAGAACACTAACACTAAACTGGAAAATGCTCGAGCAGGAGGCAAATTAACAGAACCATTAATTATCAACAACAACCAAGTGTTGATCCCACTAGCTGGGGTCAGTATATGAATATTTCGTCTCATAGATACAAAAAAAAAAAATCAATTCATGCTTAGATATACAATATTTGAACCCCTGAGAAACAGGTTAAGAAAGAGCATATATCAAGGCTACAATTTACAGTACCTCTAGATTAAATTCTCAAAACCTGCCCTAATATGCCTGTTCCAAATTGTTAGACAAACGAGGATGAATTGGGACACATCCAAAACATGCACTCAAAATTCATAGAGTGAGCCGGGAAATGGAAACAAATATCATTTATATTTACACTCTGAAAACTTAACAGGCATGTATCAGTATCTAGCTAACCTACATTCTGCACACAATCTTAATGCTGTGAACCCAACAAAGAATGCAGCTTTTATCAATAGAGGATGCTCAGGAAATAGAACCATGCGGATAGAGCAGTAGCACCATAAGACAGGGAAAGCATACAAATGAAATGAATTGGAAGCGTAGAGGTTTTGGCACTGATGGTTATAATAAAAATATAGGCTATACTTAAAGGTTTTCAAAAGTCGCATCACATTTCTCTCCATTAAACCAGTGGAAAGGACGAAATGACTATACAAACAGAGACATTCTCTCCATTCTACCAGTAGGAGGAACAAAATGACTACATACAAACAGAGAAAAAAATTGCACCAGCTGAGCAAAAAGTAGATGAAACCTTCAACAAGCATCACCCCACCAATGCAACATTGAATAAAAATTCATGACCAATAGAGGTCGAAGTAAGATAAAACAGTGTCAGCCGCAACATGTCAACAACGCAGATGAATGCAGTTATGATCACAATACCAATTTCTAAATTTAAGAAGCAGATGTTCCTAAACAACCAGTTACTGGTAATAATAGCAGAAACGGGCGAGACTAAGCAAAATACTGGAAAGAGCTCACGTTCATTGAATAAACAGCAGCCAATAAAAGAAGACATTGCAGATAATTTATGAATTACTACTTACGGGCAAATTTTTTTCCTCTTTCACTGCATCCATGGAAGAATTTTGAGTACTTTGATTCCCATATATCGATGGGTTGGCGCCGAATAACATCCTGGCAATGTTAAATTTACAACCCAGTGAATACTATGATTTACTAATGAAAACAATAACCAGAATTAAACTTGTAGAGTTTTCACCAGGGGATTGAAGGTGCGCTTGACCCTCTGAGAGTACCACTCGAGATCAGATGCCACGTGTCCAGTGAAAAGCGAAATCAAGCCCAAAACGAACAGCATTACCCCGCAAACCAGCGACCACGGGATCTTCTTGCGCTGCAGCGTGGCGTAGAATCTCAACCACTCATTGTAACTGTGGTGGTGGTATTTACCGCCGCCTCTACTGGCGCTTTTGTTACCGTTTTGCTGTAACAGCGCCAGGTTCGCCGATATGACGCTAAACCTCCAGGACTTGGCCTCTCCCATGGATTCCCAGTCTTGCCCCTCCTTTCACCATTAACCGACTCAAAATGCCACCTGCACTGCAAAATGCTCCATGTCCGAGCAAACAAAAATCACAGTAACTTGTTTCTCTGTTAATCTATTAGCTTGAGATCAGAACGTGGGATTCTGAAAACCCTAAATCGAAGGGGTTTTGGTTTTGCAAGATGAGTTCACATTCACTGTTTGAGAACTGTTGGAGTTTCTGATACACTTGCTGGAAGGAATGGAATGGGATTTTCGAATATATATCAAAATTAAATAAGTTTATACCGCTGTACGAATTTCAAACGCCTAATCTCTTGTGAAAATTAGGTTAAACTTAAAATCCAAGTATTACTATTTCACTACAGTTACTTCCTTGTTAAATGAAATAGGTTTTTTTTCTTTTTATAAACAAAGATTTTCCTTGTGGTTTCAAATTATAATATTCAACCATTTTATTGATTTATTTATTTAGTTTAGGAAAATAAAAAGTTGGATCTACTATTTTATTTTTTTTTAAAAATAAAATCAGAAATGTACCTACAGTTTTATGAATTCATTCTTTATATTATTTATGTAATAAAAATTTATTTAATTTGTTTAAATTATTTTTTTATTTTTATTTTTAGTTTTTATCTAACCACATGATATGGATTCTTTTCTTCTTATCAAACCACACTGGTAAATTGTATTCTTGCACCCAAACTTTAAAGGTAGTTTCATTACAGTGTCCAAACTTTAATTTGTCTCGCTAAAATATCTAAACTTTAATTCATATTTGAATAAAGTACATTCAGCATAATCAAGAGCAAGATTTCATTACAATAGCAACATAATATCTATCATTGATACTTTTGGATCATTTATCCAGTATTTTAGAACATGACTGTCTTTAAAATAGTTAACTCAAACTAATCCAGACTCAAGTATAACAGTAATCATTAAAATCGGCACCTCTGACTCTCAAAGTATTGCATTCTCAAGAATCTATGATACTTTACCACTGCATAAACTACAATATCGACATGTGTTGCATATTGAATTTCCACCATATAAATTTAAAATTTTAAAATTCATTTATGATTAGTGATTTAAATTTAAGGTTAAGGTAGAGAAGAGGGGATGTGTGATGCAATTGGTATGAAAAGTGTATCAAATTGAAGGTATCAATCTTTTGTTTTATTTTATTTCATAAAATTAAGGTGTACGTGAGAGGGAGAGGATGGTGATATCTCCATACACTTGAAAAACTTTTTTAAGACTTTTTGGATTAAGTGATATAAACACAAAATGAACAATAAATGGAAAATGAAATGTGGAGCCTATTCTTAGCAAAATCATTAGTCATTTCTTACAAAAACCCAAATATCGTTGAAGTCAATTTACCCATTCACTCTAACTTTTTCTACACTGCAATCATATTCGTCTTATTCCAGTGGCTGGTCCTTAAATTTCACCCCTCTTATTCAAAATAAGTAATTATGAATTAATTCCTTACAATTGACATTTTTATTTTTTAGGGACACAATTGCATATCATTCCAAATTTCCAAGTGGGATAGATTCCGTTGCTTGGTATACCCATTTTAAATTTAGATACCCATTTTAAATTTAGATTATTCAACAAACCACATCACAATATATATAAAAATATGACACTTCTACTTAATAGGGGCAAGCGAAAAAAGTTGATATTGTCCATATTATCACTATTAAAAAAATTTTACATTATTATATTTACTTAGATATTCAATCTTGTGTTGGAGCAATTATTTATATTAAATTGATTAATTGTAAATTTTTTTATTAGAATCGAGAGATGTTAATTTTAGTTTTCTGAGATGAACTGTGAATGATGTTACTCATAAATTAATTGGAATTTGTATCATTTTAATAAATTTAATAACGCCAAGTTATATTTCATATTTGTTAATGATTGAAGTTGAATAAAAGTCTTACAAACTTTATTTACATCCACTAGCGGGAAGGTTAATGATTTTAAATTTACTCCACTAACAACCATTTACAATCATAATTACTATTCATTTCAATATTCGAATTATTACTATACGCAATTACAATATTCAAATTATAGTTAAACCTCTTGTAAGACAATGTGGCTGTGAACTCAAGATCTATTTATTCTCTAGCCATTTAGGTTAGGGGACATTTGGCGTTAAGGATGCTTTTATTAGGGTGAGGTGAGTAAAAGGATTCTTGAAACTGAAATAGTAATAGAAGAAGGTTCTCCTATATGCCATCTATCTCATTGTCATGCAAAGCCACTTAAAAATAAACATAAATTTCCAACTAACATCTCAACAAGGGGACCCCCAAATAAGGTGCATTTATAGACAATAGTGTATGTAGTGGTCCTCACCTCCTCAAACACCAGGGCCCAACCGCCTAATTAATCCATATTCATACTATATATGCCTTTCTTTATGCATCACATTAGGCAGTAGTAACATGTGGTTTCTAAGAAATTAAATTGATGTATATGTTTCACTTTGAGAAATAGCTCAAAAAATAAGTACTGTACTTGTCCATTCATAAGAGTTAAGACTCTTTTAAAGAAAAATTTAAATTATTTGATAAAATTGTCTGAAATTTAAGTTTTGATAGTTATGTTGTGTATATGGGATCATTGAACCTCGCACCTACTTGTGCTGCTTCTCCAACGACACGATGCTAAACATCATTAAGTGTCCAAAAATAAAGAATTTCTATTAATTATTATATTATATTTTTTATTCTAAAATTAAAATTAAGGAACTTTGAACGATTTTCATTTTTAACTTTTATTTCTTCACCAATTTCACCCCTATTGAAAATACTTGTGGCTTAATTGATGTATTTTAAAAGTATATACTCCTACTACTATGAAACTAATTAAAAATATGTAGCTAATTTAATAAACTCCATAAATCCGAGAGATTATTTTTTAATTATCCCCAACTCATCTCCATAACCCACCATTGTCTCCACTACAAATCACTGCCACCTTTGTCGTCGCCAAAAAATAGAATTTTATCCAAAATCAATAAAAATTACATTAATCACTTTGTATTTCAATGAAAAATTCACATATACTCTTGATTATTTGCGATTCTTCATTTGGTCAGAATAAGTAAAAAAAATTCTTCAAATCCTATAAGCATTGATTGCCAGAAATGAGGTGGTTGGTGTGGATGACTATACCAAAAGAAAGAGCTCGATGAGAACAAGATAATGGTGTCTTCATTTTCGTCATATGACCACCGAAATACGGGGAATTTATGTAGTAGTATTAATGATAGTTTGGGAATTAGAAATAAATTTGTTAAGTGAATAGTTGACCATCCCTAAGACTAATGGAATATACTCAACAAATTTGATAGAAATATACAAAAGTATAACGGAAGCGGACATGAGTAATTTCATATTCTAATTTTTAAATCAAAACACTTCAAAGTACATTAAGTAACTGGATATTGTGCTTTTAGAGTTAAAGAAACAATAGAAAGCCCGGTCTAAAACATGTGATACATCACTCTTTGATTCAAAGTTCAAAACAGTTAATTGCCAATCCAAGGATGCATATAGCTGTCCCATATTGCCCTGTCTTGGAAAACTTGTATTTGGTTTAATTTATAGGTGAATTGTAATAAATAATAAAAAAAAAAACTATAACCAAAATAAAAGCCTAAAAATTGAAATATTTTCTTTAAATTTGAAACGAAGTAATACAATCCAACTTTCACATGTGAATTAGTAGCTACTTTTTTTGGAAAATCACTTTCCCATGTAAAAGTTTATTTTCTTCACAAAATTACATAGAATAAAATAAATCATTTATATTTAGGAAAATAATTATTTAATCCATATTGTATTTTCTAAATATAATTTATAGATTTCTAAATTTTGTATAATTATGTTCAAAATTCCAAAAATATTTTGTTAAAAATAGAAATTGAACAAAACAGTTTAATTTTTTCTATTTGTTTTTCTCAAAAGTTGCGTTCTTAAGAATACAAATGTCCTTTAGAAATGTTGAATTCAACAGTTTCCTAAATGCTTGCTTGATAATATTTAAGTAAACTACAGTAAAACTATTTTTAAATCAAATGTTTAGAATTAAAATAGGAAAAATTGCATTTTATCACCTGTTATATAATTTTATTCCATATTTTTTAAAATATACTATTTTATTCATGTATTTTAATAAAATTATAAAAAAAAAAAATCATTTCATCTATCTTTTCCATTAAAGCTAACATAGAAGAATCGAAATGCAATTTGACGGATCCTTTTGAAAAAACTCAAAAAATCAAAGACTGGTTGTGGAATTTACAGATGTTCATATTATTCACTAAGTTGATCAATTTTCTACCCGCCAACTGCCATATGCCGAGCTCCTGCCATTGTTAGTTTTGACACTACACTTTTATTGGACATTTGTTCCAAATGAGGCTCTATCACTATGAGCATTTGTTGGACAAAATAAACCTATTGTTTGACTTGTTTCACTCCAAAATTAACGATGATGTTCTTCTTTGCCTTCATGGTCACCATATGTAGAGGATCGTGTCGAGTCTAGTTACGGGTCTTGGATTTGGGGTCATGGGAATCAAAAACTTCAAATGCAAAATCAGCTTCTTTCCAGTGTTTGCAGTTGCCGAAATGGATGCCCAGCAGAAGGCCAAGTTTAGTGTGACCATTGGGCTCTTGGTCCGACGACATCAAGAGCTCGATCAATGGCTAGAAATGGTGATTTGCAGCAAAGGAGGCGGTTATGGTTCTTGGCAAATAAGATGAATCTCTGCAAAGTTTACAATCAATTTTTGATATTTTAAGTTTTTTTAAAAAAGATCGTCAAATTACATTTTGATCACTTTACCGTTATCTTTAACATAAAAGATAGGTGGAAATATTGTTTTGTATAATTTTATTAATATAGAAGAACAAAATAGTTTAGTTTGGAAAACATATGGATAAAATTCTATAATAAATGAAAACATGGGAATAAAAATGTAAGTTTTCTATTGTGATATATAAATTACAATTAATTCCTACAAGTTCATATATATATATATATATATATATATATATATATTACTAAACCGTAGATAGAGCTACCTTTTTTTTTAGAATAAATCAAATTTTAATTTCTAATGTCCCATACTTGGCATTAGGCTAACTAAATATCAAACTAATTTGTGTAAACAAACTAAATAAGTAACATTTTTATTTATTTAATTATTAATCCAGTAAAAGGAAAAGTTTCCTTCTACTTTTTTTAAAAAAAAAAATTATAAAATTTCATTACTATTCAAACATAAATACATAACCACCCTTCTATACCGCTACCAACACAATCCAACTACTACAACCATTAGAATACCAGGACTCATAAAACACGAACCGGACAAGATCACAAAAAATAAAAGGCCTTCTCAACTACCATCCAATAAAAAGGAAAAGTTTTCTTCTACTAAATTATTATTACTCCTAAGAATTAACTTTTTAAATAATAGTAAAGTCTCATTGACTTATAGGTGAAATCTTTGCTGTTATTTTTCCATGCTAAAAAAAATTTACTTTTTAAATATAATTGTGTTTAAAATATTTAAAATAAATTTTACTAAAAAAATTAAAATAGCTACTATATAACATAATTAAATTTCAAATAATTACCAAATAAATAAAATTTAATGGTATATTATTTCACTTGATCTCAATGGCTATTAATTGTTTAATAAATCCAAAGGAAAAAGAGGATGATAAATATGTATATTATGTTTCTCAAAGCCTGCAAATAATTGGATGTCTATTTCTCAGTGGAATGATTGATGGGTTTTCTCGACAAATGGCCATACCAATTAAAAATCAAAACATTATATAAAAAGAAAAGGGAAGAGGGACAATAATATAAATAAGAAGCCAATTAATATTAAAAGTTAAATTAATAATATTTTTTAAAAATTAATTAAATAGCAGATAAATAAAAAAAAAATAAAATAATTAATAGCAGGTTTCTCCACTTCGTCGCTCGACGGAACTGCTTCTTATTTGGCTGCAAAGATCAATCCTATCTTCCTCCTCTTCGAGCTCCTTGGTTTACTTCTTCATTCTTAGGAATCAGTGGTCATCAGGAGAGCAGCTTAATCTCTATCTTAAATCTAATTGATATGAATTCATAATTTAATTGTTGCAATTTTATGAATTTGCGCTTTTAATTATGTATTTTTTATTTTTGATTGAGCACTCCTTCCTGTATATTCCTTTGTCTTTTATTGTTGATGGTTTCGTCGGACAAGGAAAGAAGATTGGAAGAAGAAGATAAGTCATTATGCAAAATTACATATTAATCCCTTAGATTTCTTTATTCTTTTCAGTTTAATCTTTTTATGATTAAAATGTAAATAATTTATTATTTAAGTGTTTGAATGAAAAAAAAATATTGATAAATATGCAAAAATCAATATGTAAAAATTAATTTTTTATATCAATTTACATACTAAAATAAATATGTAATCAAATCATTCGTAAGTAAATCTGTAAATCAACTTGAAATAAATTTACATACTGATGATACGCAAAAAATCAATTTGCATATTGATCGGTATATAAAAATAATATAAGGTATAAGAGTAATTGTCACAAAAAATTAATTTACAAACTGATAGTATGTAAAAAAAATCAATAGTATAAAAGTAGTTTTTTAAAAAAATAAAAAACATACTATGTAAAAAAAATTAATAGTATAAAAGTAGTTTTTCAAAAAAAAAAATTACATACTTATGGTATGTAAACATTAATTTACATACTAATTGATGTATGTAAAATTTAACATACTTATCGATATATAAAATTGTTATTTATTTAATTTTTAAAATATTATAACATCTACTTACCTACCAACTTAAAAAATTGGGCTATTTCCTTAATTTTATCTAATATTTATAGTTGGATCATTTAGATAAACATCTACGGGGCCTTCTTTGAAAGCGAAACTGAAGAAGACTTATTACACTTAAACACTCATTTGTTACTTGCATTATTTTTTATCTATAAACTAAAATAATTCAGCCACCCATTTATTTTTTTATTAATTTCAAACTAAAATTTAATTATAAGCTTATGGATCATAATAACAGTGATGTAATTGTGCATTATCTCCAATGTCCAACGTGGCTAGTTTGGCTAGTATAAACAATTTAGAAAAAGTGGTTTTCTCTTGGTACCTGCGTATGCAAGGTTAAGGTTTTTTACTTTTGTTTCAATCTTTTAGTTTCATGATGGCGGAAGAGGAGGCTGCTTTTGTATATGAGGCAGTTTTAGTGGAGATGCTGATTTGTTGGTGGAAGGAGATGAGGAAGGTATTATTTTTACAAGTGAGGTGAAGGCCGGTATGGCTCAGAAGTTTCAATATTGCTTGATTGGAAGAGTTTTGATGCCAAAAACAGATGTTAGCAGCCTTGTGGGAACCTTTCATGGGAGTTACAATTTCTAAATTGAGGATGGATTGTTTCTATTCTATTTTTACCATAAGGTAGATGCTGAACATGCATTAGAAATGTCTCCTTGCACTTTTTCAAATAACCTTCTAATGTTTGATAAGGTAGGTGATAACCTTATTCCCTCTACTGTTCCCTTAAATCATATTCTTTTGTGGGTTCAGAATCTAGGTTCCACTCAGATGCGATATAGGAAAGGTTAGGGAATTTTTTGAGAGGTTTTATGGGGGGCGGATCCGAGTAATTTTAATAGGTCCAGGATTCGAATCCGTAAGGATGTTTATACTCCACTTGTTGATGTGTGAAGGTTGCGTAACGGGAAAGGACCCTGGGTTAATGTTTCTTTCACGTATGAAAAGTTGTCAAATTTCTGTTGCATATGTGGGAAACTTGATCACATTGAGAAGTTTTTTCGTTGCCTCTTGGACCGAAATATGAAGAGCATTGTGTGAAGATTTGGTCCTAAACTCAGAATGGGTTATCAGAAAAACCAAAATTTCATTGGTGCACAGTTGTTGCAGGAAGGGCCGGTCAGCGGCAGAGAAGGGAGGAGCGATGGATATGGCAATAATGAGAATCTTGAAAATTATAATTCAAAATTGGCAAATCCTATCTTTTCTGATAACGTGAAATATGGGAGGGATAAATGGGTGGTTAATGACATGCCAGCTACTCGACATTCTACTATGGAAGTCTATAATACTGATGATGAGCTTTTAATTAATGACCCTAAAAGGAAATGAATTAGCTTAGAAAATAATAGCCCTTTTAGGGTTCTTTTTTCAAATAATACAGGTGACGGTCCAAAAAATGAGATATCACCCTGAGAACCACCGAAAGAAATGACAACCCTTAGTTGGAACTATCGTGGACTTGGAAACCCTTTAGCAGTAAATGCTTTATTATTTCTGATTGTACGCCGCAATGTATTTTTCTAGTTGAAACGTTATGTTACTCAAATAAAATTTAAGAAATAAATTATTGTTGGGTTATGATGGATTTTTTGTGTTGATTGTGTTGGGCATAGTTACGGGCTAGTTCTTTTTTGAAAATCTATAAATTTTGTTACTCTATTAAGTTATTCTTTTTGTTATATTGATAATGAGGTTGATATTGATTCGATTGGAAGGTAAGGACTTATCGATTTTTATGGTGAGCTTAATCGTGCTAGACATGCAAAATCTTGGCAGTTACTTAGATTTCTTGCCTCTCATTCTGATGTTCCATGGGCTTATGTGACTTTAGCGACTTATTGTCTAATTTTGAGAAAAGAGGGAGAGTTTGGTAGCCACCTCATCTTTTAAAATGGTTTTCGAAACGCTGTCCAAGATGTCGGTTTATCTGTTTTTCCCATGGCTGGACATCCTTTTACATTATTCAACAAAAACCTATTTGAAACATTTGTACATGTGGATGTAATAAAGAGGAAGAGAGGCCCTATGCTTCAGTTGATCGAACTGTGAAAATCGAGTGTGAAGTGCTACATCTCACATTGTGACCTAGTCTGACAGTTGCAGTCAAGAACATGAAACATAAATTGGTATTTGGTTGAGTCGCAAACTCAGTAAACATAAACTACTATAAATTAAATCTGCAATATCAACAATTTCATAACAATAATTAATAACATTAATATGCACATGCTTATGCCATACGATTCCATTTAATTTCGTTGTGACTCATCCAGCCAAGTACTACCTCGGGAACTCATATATCAAATATCATATGGCTGCCCAGTATCAAGTTTCTATATAACCCAAATGCCCATTTGTAAAAATCATATATTGAACCGTAGGTCATGCCTGTAAAATCACATAATGACTCGTAGGTCCCCTTTGTAAAATTTTGCAAATGCAAGTTCAAGATGACCACAACTTCTTTATTAAGTCATATATGAATGCTTTTGCATGACATATATATAATCAAATGTATCATCATCACAATTTCAATATAGTCAATTGATCGAACTTATATACCGATCTAACAAACAACTAAATCTCAAGTAGTCAATTAATCAATATCTCAAAAATTTGTCATCCAAAAAAATTAGTTAACATTCACAAATAGCAAATTATTTCAATTATATTTCTAAAGTTTATACTTAACTCAGAATCAAACCTGCAATCAAACTTCGGGTTGTTTTTGACAATATTTATCATAATTTAATTTAATTAATTATCCAACTAGTTCAATTTATAAAAATACATTCTAAATTAAACCCAAAAGGACTCAATTGCAGAAATTTTAAAGTTTCCAAGAGTTCAATTGATGTCTAGCAATGAGTTCAGGGGTCAGTTTATAATATTCACAATTTAATTAGGTGGAGGGACCTAATTGAAAGAAATTAAAAGTTTTGAAGGACTCAATTACATGTGTTCCACAACTTCAAGGACCAAATTATGATTTGCAAAAGTTTATAATTCAGAGGGACTAAATTGAAAAGAATTCAAAGTCTTCGGAGGGATCCAATTGAATAAACCTATAACTTCAAGGACCAATTTATAATTTTATAAAATTTAGGTACTCTGAAGAAAAAATACCTGAAAAGGCAAGTTGTGCAGCCGTTTTGATCGTCTTTTTCGCGGGTAGCCTGCAACTAGGTTATTGTTAACGTGAACAGTAACCTTGATTTTCCAGCCGGTTTTCCTTCCTTCCCGACGTTCCCTCGAATCCGGCAATTCATCTAGCTCCGTCAGTCCCTTCCACGACGGCCTAAGCTTCCATGCACGGTGGTTTCTTCTTATTTTTCTCTTTTCTTTTCTTTTTTTTCTCTTTCTTTGTTTCTGCTTCTCTTATTGTTTTCTTTATTTTTCTTCTTCATTTCATTCTTCTCTCCTTCCTCTTATATTCCTATGTATTTTCAGAGGTTCATAACATCTAAACCTCTCTTCTCTTTCCTTTTTCTTCTTTCTTTTCTTTTTTTTTTTCTTTCTTTTCTTTTCCTTTGTTTTCTGTTTTTGTTTCATGTACTATTTTTGATTTTTTTTTCCTGTTCCCTTCACTTCTATCCGTCTATCTAATAATTTTCAATTTACAATTCACTAACTTAACTCAAATGTTTGTTTTTTTTCTTTCTTTATACTTTCCACACCTCATTCTTTCTTTTCTTCTTCTTCTTATCCTTGTTTCTCTGTACATATATATTTTCCCTTTTTCTTTTATGTTATATACATATATAATACATATATATATATGTTTCCTTTCTCTTTCTCTTTTTGTTTGACACCCGGTATCTACTTCGGTATTTCGTCATTACCGGTACATATTTATTAATTTATATTTACCCCTCTAATATTTACGCCACCGTAAATTAAACTGTTGCATTAAATATAAACCTTAACGGTTTCCCTTGTTTATATATACTGACAATTACGAGTTTTAAAAAATTAATCATTTATATGTTTTCAATTCAATTTTTTATAATGTTTGTATATAATTTTTTTAGTTAGTAAATAATCTCTTATTTATCTCGCTAACTTTTATGTTTATATAATTAAACCATAAAAATACGTTACATCTATAATAACGATGACGTATGATTTCAATTATGTATGTCACATATTTAAACTTTATTAAAAAAAAATTGAATTGTGGCATTATTATTATTATTATTATGTATTTTGAAGCATGAAATGTGCAATTTGGTGTTAAACAAAATTTACAAAAGTTTTAAAAATCGTGTTTGTTCAACTAATTAATGTCATTAACTTACTGGGACATAAATGGATGACTAGGATCACTTTAGCAAACTATAACCATCTGTTTTTACCTATAATAATTTCAAAACCATATATTCAAACATACTTGATTCAAATCAGACTAATAATATGACTAATCATGTTAAAAATCTAATCAAAATCTCACAAGTTATTCATGAATACGTATATATGCCTATGGTTCATTAAAGCATGATATTTATGTCTACAAATACAAGATTAAGCCCTCAATTTCACTATTTTTTTTCATAGAACCCTCAATTTTAACTTTAATTGCTTATAATATTAGTAACTGCAATTAATAATAATAATAGTCGATAAAAAATCAACTAAGTGAAATCTAATTGGTATTTTCACATTAACGTCTCGTTTAGATCCTTCAAATCATATTCTATTACCGATTTGGATAATTTTCGAAGATTAATATGTAGAAATCTTCTATATTTGTATGTCTCTAATTCCAATTTTGATTCTCTTGAATTGAAACCCTCTTCCCAAACAATCCATTAACTTGAGCATACTTTACCTTGCCCTCCAAAACTCTCAAAAGCCCTCCATCCAAACAAAGCTGTGCATATATGTGTGTTGTAGGGCAGAGATTGCGAAGTTAACTGGTAATACAAGTTAAGCATACAAAGAAAACCTCCCATTCCTACAAGGAAATCCAAAATTTTGGAAAATTTTAATGAGGTAGAAAAAAAACATTATCATTATCTTAATTTGGTCAACAAACAGAGCAACCTCAGTTCAACAATTCTTTAAGTTTATTGGTCAAAAACCAATTGAGTTTCATTCTTTGAAGAGTTAATTAATCATACGAAATCAGATTAAAATACTAATTATAATTAGCAACATAGAAACATTGGTTTACCCACCATAACTTAACACCCATCGAAGTCAGAATCTCTATTGAAAAGGCAGCCAAAGCCACGGCAGAATCTTCCTAACTTTATTTATAATTTCTTGTTCATCCAATCCATATTGAAATTATCATTTTTTATTTCTTCATTCTACAATTTTTATATACTATATATACATATATAATAAAATCTTCGGCTCCAATCCCAAAACAAAGTAGCAATTATGTTTCAGTTTGTCCGTTATTTCAGTTTCTTCTCCGTCTGCTTCCTCTGTTTTTCCTGCCCTTCTTTTCCCGCCAGACTCATACCGGACTCTGTAACTGTAACAACCACCGATACCCATAACTCCACCAACGTTCATAACGTTACGTGGCATGATTTTACTCGCTTCCTAGACGCCGGAAAAGGTAGTCAATTGGATGGCATGTCGGAGCTGAAAAAATATTTCAGCCGTTTTGGGTATCTTCCCAATTTTAAAACTAATAATAATTTCACCGATATTTTTGATACCCAATTCGAATCGGCGGTTAGAGCTTATCAAACCAATCTTGGTTTACCTGTAACTGGAAAACTTGATTCCGTTACTATATCAACCATCATATCGCCGAGATGCGGTGTTGGCGATCGAGCACATAACAGAGCCAGAGCAAGTAATTTCCATATAACCCGAAATTTCGCTTACTTTTACGGGAAGCCGAGATGGGCAAGGCAAACGCCGATGGTATTAAAATATTCATTCTCGCCGGACGACATGATTGATTATATAAGTAAAGACGAGATAAGAAGAGTATTTAAGCAAGCTTTTGCACGATGGGCATCAGTTATTCCAGTAAGTTTTCAAGAAGTAGAAGAACCGGAAACGTCCGATATTAAAATCGGGTGGTACCGGCATGATCACGGCGACGGAGAGCCGTTTGATGGGGTTTTAGGGGTATTAGCGCATGCTTTTTCCCCAGAGAATGGGAGGTTCCATCTTGATGCAGCAGAAACATGGACTGTTGATTTCGAGAAAATTGAGTCAAAGGTAGCCGTTGACTTGGAATCAGTAGCTACACATGAAATTGGACATATACTTGGATTGGCTCATTCTTCAGTAAAAGAAGCAGTAATGTATCCGAGTTTAAGTCCAAGAACAAAAAAAGTGGACCTTAAAATTGATGACGTGGAAGGAATTCAAGCTCTTTATGGGTCAAATCCTAATTTCAAGTTCAGTTCTTTGTTGGTATCGGAAAATTCTTCAAATGAAGGAGTTGGTAATTTGGAAGATAGAACATCAAAGCGGACCATTTCTTTGGTAGTCGCTGCTTTGTTACTGTTTTTGTGTACATAAGCAAAAAAGGAAATTGTAGGTGTGACAATATTGTTCAAACTGTAGTTCATACTGAAAAGGAAAATGAAAAGGATTCTTTGGTTATTTTTTTCCCAATTTATTTAAAGAGTGATTATTTTATAATGATGATTATGAACTTTTCTCTTATTTTAATTAACATATGCTTAATTTAATTATTGCTTGGTATAATTATTTGTATTCCAACCACGTAATAGCATGTGAAATTTGAATTTAACATATCAAAGTAAAAATCTTTAATTCAATTGATATAAATAAATATAGTGAATTTACCAAAGAAAAATATTTATAATACATAATCATAAAAAGAAATTAAATTAAATTTAAAAAATCTAAAAATAAAATAAAATTATATGTATGGAAAAAGAAGTGTAGAAAAAAGAAAGGGGTCAATTGAAACCCCACATCAATTCATTCAAAACTATATTTTTTTACAGCATGATAATGATTAGCTAGAATTGGGAGTAAATTAGTTTATTTTAACACTAATATAACAATTAAATATAAAAAAATCATTGCATGAATTCTATAAAAAATATAATGTTACAAAGATAAATTACAATATCATATTAAAAAATTTATCTTAATTAAAATTATATGAAATGTTAATTATATATGATATTTGGTTTGCTATTTTCCTCTTTGACTTAATTTGGTAGTCTCTACAAAGGAAACATTATAGGCCTAAAATGAAAGCAAGGTATTGGTTAAAACCCAAGACAACTACTACAAATATAATTTTCATGCAAATTTACACAAACAAAGTTTCTATTTAGGGTTATGAAACTTGTCGCGACTGATGTGTAAGATCGATATTTTAAACTCTATTGACTTTTCCATTCATACTTCAAAAATCAAAGGGTAATATGAAAAATAAACAACAAAATCATGTACTAATGGGAATGGAATAATAAACTATTTATTGTATAAAAAAAATTTATGTCAAAGAAGTCTATAAAGACCTTGTGGATCGTTTCTTATGCAATTAGATAGGAAAATTCCTCAATACTATTTCATCACTTAGTTTTAATAAAATTATTTTAAAAAAATAACTTTTGGCATATTACAATGCAATGCATTGTTTTTTTATTATAAATGTTTTGTCAAATTCTTAAAATAGAATATTTCAAGAATATTTTTTAAAAATAAAGAAAATGATTGTATCGTGTAATAATGTCAATGATTAAAAATACAAGATTACATTAAAAAAATAGTAAATAAATAATAATATTGACTAAATAGGAGAGATGAATAATAAATTTTCCATATATTAGTATCAATGAAATATAGATGAATTTTTAAAGTCTCGAATAACATTTTTTTAAACAATTTAGAGTCAAAATTTCTGGTCGAATTTCAACGACAACCGAATGAATTTCGATCAGATACTGGTCAAAATTAAATCGGCTACACGTTGTGATGTTGGAAATCTTTGATTTTCGCCGAGAATCCCTGACAGATGAAAACAACATTTTTCTTCACGAACCTCTGCTGAAAATGGCTTAGATTCTCGCAAGTAGCTTGCTACTTGATGAAAACTGCAAAGAAACTCCATGGGAACCACTTGGATTCTCACTGCTTTGATTTTCTAGCAGGATCTCTTCAAAGTTGGTTGGTTGTAAGTGGGAGAATTAGGTGATGGTAAACCGGTTATCAAACGATTTCCGTTCATATTGTTGAGAGTTTTTGGTTTTCAATTATTTTATAGGGGTAATTACGATTAGGTCCCTGAGATTTTGGCTAATAGACTCGTTGGTCCTCCTATTTTCAAAATTGTATCGACATAACTTTTTAATAATAGACTCTCAGGTACTTCCGTCTACTTTTTCCGTTAGTTAACAAAAAAGTCAACGTTTTTTTTTTCAGAATGACAAAATTACCCTTTGGTTTATTTGAATCGAACCATGATTTATTTGAATCGAACCGGATTAATTAAACCCAATTTTAAATCAAACCAGTAAAAATTGAAAATGATCAAAGTGGGATTTGATTCAGGGATCTCAAGGTGTTAAAATGCATACTTACCAACTACACAAAGACAACTTTAGTATTTTAAATTGACATGATAAGATTTTATTGTGTAAGGCACAACCCTTCACCTTTTATGACTATAACAATTATCTATTCTTTCAATTAAGACTTTATTAAATAATTACATATTTATTTTTTATCATCCTAGACAAGTCTGAGGGTTAGAAGAGAAATTTAAATTTTTTCGGAAAATTTAAAAAGATTTTACAGAAAATTGAGTGTTTATTTGGAGAAATTAACAAATATTAGAAAACTCATATTTTTTATTTGGAAAAATTAACAAATATTAGAAAACTCATATTTCTAATTCAAGGAAATGAAATATTTATTGTACTCTGGGGTCCCTCTATTTTGGAAATTGTATCATCGGGTCCCTAACGTTTGAAATAATAGACTCTGGGGTCCTTCCGTCCAAAAACGGCGTTAGTCAACGGAAAAAGTCAACGATTTTTAATTCCAATAAATATTTCATTTTCTTGAATTAGAAATATGAGTTTTCTAATATTTGTTAATTTCTCCAAATAAACACTCAATTTCTGTAAAATCTTTTTAAATTTTCCGAAAAAGTTTAACTTTCTCTTATAACTTTCAGACTTGTCTAGGATGATAAAATAATAAATATGTAATTATTTAATAAAGTCTTAATTGAAAGAGTAGATAATTGTTTTAGTCATAAAAAGTGAAGGGTTGTGTCTTATACAATAAAATCTTATCATGTCAATCAAAAACAATAAAGTTGTCTTGGTGTAGATGGTAAGCATGCATTTTAATACCTTGAGGTCCCTGGATTGAATTCTACTTTAGTCATTTTCAATTTTTACTGGTTTGATTTAAAATTGGGTTTAATTAGTCCGGTTCAATTCAAATAAACCAAAGGGTAATTTTATCATTTTGAAAAAATAACGTTGATTTTTTTGTTGACTAACAGAAAAAGTGAGCGGAAGAACCTGCGAGTCTATTATTAAAAAGTTAGGGACCTGTCGATACAATTTTGAAAATAGGAGAACCAACGAGTTTATTAGCCAAAACCACAGGGACCTAATCGTAATTATCCATATTTTATAAATGATAATAAATGCTTTCAAAATATAGATCTACCTTTTTTGCTTTTCCAATTCTTCAAAGTTCGTTTTTACAAAATGAAAAGCAATGTTCATTTTTCTTTGCAACAATTGAAAAAAAAAAAAAAAACATCCCGATTACTTTTTTAATGGTATATGTCCGCTGTTCATCACGACCCATGGATAACTTAATCCAAACCCAACTGAATCAAACCGCTCTATTTTTATCACTGTGTGGAGTGAAGCGATCTGTATCACATCGCAACGTTGATCTAGTTCAAAAACGACCGAGATCAACTAACGGAGAACCAGTCACTCTCAGAGGTAAACCCACGCTGGTCGGAAACCTTCCCTGTTGCTTGATCTACAATTGCTGCCGAAAACAAACATGGGTTTCAAAACAAAAATATGCAGCAAGCTCATCTTTCAATTTCAATTTTCCACTATCCAGAACACCACCTGCTTATTCCTTTGGCACACCTGCTCCAGTTTACCATTTCAAATTCCAAAGATAATTTGATTTTTTTTTTTTTTAAAGCAAGGATATTTTTAAAATTTGAGTTTTTTGTAAGAATTGTAGCTAATATATAAGATTGAGGAGGAGTAGCGACTAGAGTTGTGCTCTAAATCCTTCCTTCAACAATGTCAATTTATAATTGTACGATGAGTAAAAGTTTCAGTTCTGGTAAACAAAGGCAGCCAGCAATTTAGTTGGTGGCAACATGAGAAAGAACATGATGCACAAACACAGTAAATGGTATTTTAGACGTTATAAAAGTTAATAAACGTGTATAAGTTGGAACATTAAAGAGTATAATAATAATATAAATAACAGATATAAAATAATCTAATATTTAAAACACAAAGAAAAAATAGTCAAATATGATAAATATCAGGATACAATAGTAATTATCCCTATTACTCCATCTAAACCCCTAAACCCTCATCAATTCTCAATATAGAACTGTAGAAGCCTTTGATCCTTCCTGTCTTTCTCTGCAACGGAGCTCTTACCATGGCATCATCTTGTAATAGATTCATCAGTAGAACTTCTCTATCATCCATTAAATCCGCCATCAGATCTAACGTTTCAAAATCTCCAACCGCTAGATCCCCTTCTCTCTCCGCCTCATCGCGTCTCCCTTCCTCTCCCATTCCTCGCCGTCTTTCCTTCTCGTCCAGGTGCACGCTTCTTCATACGATACATATTTTTATTTTTATTCGTATTTGCTTATATAATTACTTAGTAATTATTTAAAATTTCTGAAGGTCTCCGTCCGAGCTAGGATGCGTGCAGTCGTTGCTGCCGCTTCACAGCGCGGTAGCGATGGCAAGGATGACTTCATGCTTGAGTACAACTTCAAGTTGTCGAGCGCTCTCTCAGGGTATTCTCTGCTGCACCTCTCCCGGCCTCTAGTAGCTTTTATTACTCTTTTTGTAGAGTGTGAGTAGCTTTTTTTGTTGCTTCTCCTAAATTGCTAAAATTGTATTTGATTCATGTGCATTTTGATTCCAACAGTCGAATGAATGATTTTTTCTTTCCATTTAATTATAACTTTATGTGTAAGAATTCTGAAGTGGAAATTTTCAAGGTTATGATTAATAATGAGTCTAGTCTGGAGAGACAGAATACTAGCCGAAAATTAAGATTTACCCTATTAGTGGACTTGATTCTTCAATTTGACTATGTTAAGTGTGATATTGAGTGAGCTGAGCTCATATTCCGTGGTTAAAATAATTTGGGGCTTAACTGGAAGGAGAGTGCTTTAATCGAGTTTAATACAATCTGACTGGAATATTTGGTTCCTGCAGGCACATAATTCCAAACCAAATATATTCAGGACCTGTCCATTATGGCCATCTTCATCTTTACAAGTATGAAACTATAAGTGCTTCCTTAGTGATTCTAGACCTCTCTGGATTGTTTTAAGAATTCTTCTATATGGGAATTGAACTATTGAAGTATATCATATATTTTTTAACCATGGTAGTGCTAGCTCCTTATTTCTTAATGTTAACTCATTGTAGTTTGTGTAGGAGGAACCTGTTATTTTTTTGCTGTCGATGATTATAAGTTTATCAAGTATATAGTACGTTCCTGCAAAATTTCTATTTAGAATTAGACTTTGCAAAGCAAACTCCATACCATGCCAAAGATTACCCAAAAAGAATGGGTGGCTAGTATTGTATATAACTTTTGAGAATCAATATTGCTTGAAGCTCATTACTCAAGAAGTAAAAATGGGAAAACCACCGCCACTTATGAATAACCAGTTTATGTTGGTAGTCGGTTGGTGTAAACTCTGTGTATTCATGTAACACAATTTTGTTTGTGAAATGAATTGTCTCTTCACAGTATATCACGATTGTGACTCATGTTTACCTAGGATGGATTCAGTAATATCTTCGGTTTATGCCTCCTATTATTGTGTTTTATCAAAATACTGTAAATGTACAGTCTACTTCCTATGTTCATATTCATCTCCTCCATGTATAAGTATTCACATTGCATGCTAACCTTTGACACCTTTCTGCTGTTTGCCCTGATACTTGTACGTTATACCCTGCTCAAATTCCAGATCTCTATGAATTAACAATTCTTTCATAGTTCTCATCCTCTCAAATTTATTTACGTATATTAGTTGAATGAAAGTGAGAGAGCATGTCCTTTGAACCAATAGGTTGCTGAAAAGTTAGATAGGAGATGATTATGAAACAAAGGAGATCATGGATTCAAGATCTTATTCGATTAAGTTTATTTCTTACTGGTGAAACTTCTATGGTAAAGGCATTCTTATCGACCTTACCTTGTATGGGACTGATTTACTTTGTCTGTTAACTTGTCAATATCTAGCAAGTTGTATGTTCCAATATCTAGCAAGTTGTATTTCACCAACACTCAGCATGAAAAGGAATTTAAAGGAGAGAGACAAATTATTAGGAATAAAGATGTGTTTTTATCTTAACATACAAATATTTTGAACTTTACATCCACTAATTTATATATTAGTAATTGAGAATAGTTTGGTAACATAACTGCTCCTGTTCCCAGATGGAGTTGAAGATACGTGAAACATGTCTGCTGTCTTTGGAGGTGGGTCCTATCATCATCTAAAGTCTAAGACTTGAAACAATGTGGAAAACTACACTAGATGATATGAATATGCCCTTTTTGGAACTTGATGCAATTTTTGCAACCTAGTTAATGTAAATTATTGCAGAAAGTTGATAGACACTGACTGATATATAACAATTGTATTCTCAGAAATACCACATTGACTGCCAATATCATGGGATGCATGTTATTCATGTCTTACTCTGAATTTATTTGCTAGAACTTGCATTTGTTTGTTTTCTGATCAGTGTTGCATTATCTATTTCTTCAGAACTTGGTCTGTCAGTTCCAAGGTGATTTAGTAGGAAAGAAATGATACGAGGGGAGAATATCTTCACATGAATGGAGAAGCAACGCCTAATAGCTTATCATTTTGGGAATTATTTTTTGTTAATTTATAAATGCTGCTGGACCTTTGAAGCAGTTTAACTAACTTTGATTCTTGCTTATATAGAGGAAAATTTTATCCTGAGATGTAACATTAAATGCATTTGAATAAGACCATCAATTTATTCTGATATGCTCAACTGGATGAATGCTTTAGTTTATTTCTTAGTATCATAATCACCGCTTGTTATTCTTATTACCGATTTTCTTTATTACTGTATCGTTAAATCTTGAACATAAGATAAAAATCAAAATATGGGAAATGATAAATAATAGACCTTTTAAGCATTATTTTTACATTCTGAATTATAATCAAAATTTAAGCACCCAATGCAAGATCAGCTTTTAGGTGGCTCATCACCATTTTCACAAGGTCATTTCCACCTCAATCCAACTACAACCAACTTCTTTTCTAACCCCTTTCTTATTCATGATCTTCCTAACTTTCCTAACCTCTTTCCATTTTTCATAGTATGCATAGATGTTTGACATCATAACATAAACATAATCATCATCTCCCTCCAATTGAATCAACTTTGCTGCCGCAACATTTGCAACCTTCAAATCCCTACAGGTTCCACAAGCACCTAGCAAAGTCCTCCAAACTTCAGCGCATGACCCAAAAGCTAGCTCATGTATCATCCTCTTTGCTTGTCGCACCTCCCCTCTTTGTCCCATTAGCCTAACTATTGAACAACAATGCTCAACTGTTGGTTCAATCTCGTAATCGTTGATCATTGATTCGAAGTACTTGATTCCCCTCTGCAATGGAACCTCAGTGTTCGAGCATGCAGTGATTACATTAAGAAAGGTGATCCAATCAGGTTCCAAATTTTCCTTCATTTTCAGTTCCTCAAAATGCTCAATCACTTTTTGTGAATCACCATTGCTAGAGTAGCCAGAGATTATTGCATTCCAAGTTACCATATTTCTTTTAGGCAAGAGCTGAAACATTGATTCAGCATTCTTCATTTGCCCACATTTGGAGTACATATCAATAAGAGCGCTTCCGACAACTACAGATGAATCCCAACCTCCTTTTGTTGCACAACAATGAATAACCATTCCCCATTTCAAAGCTGCAAGACCAGCAATACCACTCAAAATAACTGAATAAGTATACTCATCCATTTTAATACCACTTGTATGCATTTTAGACAGAAAATCGAACATTTCTCTTGAGCAATTTCTGTTAACATATGCTGTTATGATTGAATTCCAAGACGACGAATTGGGGTTTGGCATATTCAGTAAAATCTCAATAGCATCCTCTATATTGCCAAACTGAGCTATGCCATTAATCATTTCATTATAAGAGACGGTGTCCGGCTCAGGAATCTGATAGAAAAAACTTGATGCCAAATCAAGTCTTTGGTTTCTAGCAGTAGCTGCTACAACTGAATTCCAAGTAATAACATCCTTGTCAATCATTTCATCAAAAACCCAAATTGCGTCTTGGACAGAAGAACATTTCCCATACATATCAATCAAGCAATTTCCAACAAAAACGCCAGAATCCAATCCATATTTCACAATCTTGCAATGAATTGACCTCCCAAGCTGCAATGTACTTAGCTGGCCACAAGCAGATAAAGTTACGGTGAATGAATATGCATCCGGACAAGTATCACATCTTTCAAGTTGAAGAAACAGACCCAAAGCTTTCCTAATCAGCCCAGATTGCACGTAAGCAGAAATCAAGGTATTCCAAGAAACCACATTTGGTTGAGGCATTTCAACAAATAGTTGGTGGCAATCATTTATTGAGCGTATTGTTTTGTAAAACCTCAAGAGAGCAGAAGAAACAAAGACATTGGCGCCAAGCCCAGATTTTAAAATGTAGCTATGGAGCTGTAGGCAATAAGGGTTCAAACCCAGATCAGTAGAAACTCGAACTAGATGTACCAAAGCATAGCCATTAGGTTTGGTTCCAGAGGCCAGCAGTTTAGAGGCCTTGTATAGTGCGAGGTCTTTATTGGGGCCACCTTGGACAAGAATTGAAATGAGATTGGACCAAAATTCATTGTTCTGAGTGATTTCGTGGAAATGGTTGTTATTGTCGAGTGCAGAAACATTGGAGCTAAAATTGTTGCACAGAAGCTTATTTGGATGATTTTTCTTTGGCTGAAATTCTTGAATTCCCTTCAGAAGCGATCTTCGCATAGTCCTGTGAGGTGTAGTTATCGAGTGTAGAAATGCATCAGTTCATGATCCTATCCCGGGAAAACATGCAGACATCAAGTGTCAAAGCTAGAATTTGGTATCCTGTGCCCGTAATGATTCAAAATTCAACCTTTCATCAGATCCTAAAGTCAGTTTTTACTATAGTTTCAATATTAAATTATTCATTGTTGGATGACTGTCCAACAATTTTCCCGATCATTTAAAATTACAAAAATTATTGTGTAATTTATCAAGTTAAAACTATAATTTAGAAGAATAATAAATTTACATTCATTAGATTTGTAGATAATAGCTAATGTTTCGGGTCATACACTTGCACAAATGTAATGGATGATCTTTATTTGCATAAGAGTCTATTTCTTTTTTTTTTCTTCTCATTATTATTATTATTTTTGAATGGAATGAAATAATATTCTTCTCTTTTTTTTAAAAAAATAAATAAATAATCTGATAAAATGGGCTGAAAATACTTGGAAAACAGCCAGAAAAATTGGAAAAGATACAATAAACATAGAAAAATAGTAAGGAGATAATGTAGGAAGACATATGTTTTGTTAGGTGGTAGATAAGTTACCTGAATACATTAAATAACAAAAATTAGCTTAAAAAAGCACAACAAATGTTGTGTTTATAGAGAAAAAGAAGGGAAGAAAGACTGGTAGGGAAGCCTCATCAACACAAACAAACAAACACATTTGACATTCCTCTTTTCTCCCAAAAATTGAAATAAAAAAGACTGCTGCTTTCTTCTTCTTCTTCTTCTTCTTCTTTTTTCTTCTGAGTCAGAGGAATTAAATATTTATCAGAAAAATAGCAATTTTGGGGATATTTTTGTTTAAAGATGGTTTTGTGCATAAAAAAGGGAGTGATTGAAGATATAGGAATAGTAGGAGGATTAATATTAATACAATTTATATATGCAGGAAATTCTGTTTTTCAAAGTCATTTGATGTCTGTTGGCTTTACTCCTCCTACTATTGTTATTTTCTCCACTTTTGCTACCTTTCTTGTCACCTCTCCTCTTGCTTTTTATTTTGAAAGGTTTATTCATCTTTTCCTTAAATATTGTATACATGAAGTTGTAATTGTTGTATCATTATTATATTTGTTCTTTTTCAGGAACAAATGGCCTAAAGAATTCAGTCACAGGTTGCTGATCAAGTTTTTTCTGATTTCTTTTGCTGGGTAATTAAAAAAAATTTTTTTTTTTATTAATCAAACGTATATCCATTTTACGACTAATTTTTGTATCTACATGGAAAAAAGCAGCTACATTTTTACTCCAAACAAAACCTAACGTTTGAGGTCTTAAAGAGCCGTGTACTCACCAACTGAACTACTCTACTGAGTTTTCTTTAATAAATTTTCTTTCAGTCTTACTCAATTCTAAAAATTAAATTTACTAAAGAAAAAGTTTTGGATATGTCAGGTTTCACCCATTTGCAGCTTATTCCATTGTTACAATGAAATAATTTATATTATTCTTGAAAATAATTATATATGAATTTGACACCGAATTATTTTAAATTTTCAGAGTGACAATATTCCAATCTTCATTTCTAAAGGGGATAAACCTAACATCACCAGCACTAGGAACTGCCATGCTAAACCTTACTCCAGGACTTGTTTTCATCGTGGCTTGGGCTGCAAGGTGTGTACACATATAAATTGAAATTGAAATTAGGGTTTCCAAGTCCAAGATTCTGATTCTGCGAATGTTAATAAATGCAGGTTGGAGAAAGTAAAGCTAAAATGTGTATACAGCAAAGTGAAGATATTTGGGACATTGCTCTGTGTAGTAGGAGCCCTTTTTATGAGCCTTATGCACAGCAATGGACCAACAAAAGATGCCCTACTTCCTCCACTTACTGACATTTTTTATAAGCAAAAGATTATTGGTTGCTTATACCTCATGCTTGCTGTTTTTATTCTATCAAGCAACGTCGTTTTGCAGGTAAATCATTTACAGCTGTTAGTGATTTGTATTAATAAAGAAAACGTATTATCTCAATTCTATAATAATTGTTACAGCGTGTTATTTTGTTTTTGACAGGCTTGTACTTTGGGGGAGTTTCCTGCACCAATGTCTCTTTGTGCTATAACATCCATAATTGGTGTGTTTATAACAGCAATAGTTCAATGGTTTCAAGATCCTTATGCTGGAATTACTTTACCCCTTATGCCACTTGCACACCTTATTAGCTATTCGTTACTGGTAATTCATTATACTTACTAATTATTTTAATCTTCTTATCATTTTCAAAAGCAATATTTATAAATTAATTTGGTCCATTTATGTTAATTTACAAAATGGTTTTTAAGATTTGAAAAATCAACAAAACAGTCCTTGATTTTTATACTATTAGACATTCGGGTCTTTCTGCTAACTTTTTTCATTAGTTTGATTAAAAAATTTTCATTTTGGTCCTCCAACTTATGAAAATATGCAATTTAGTACTAAATCTATTTAATTTATTTAAAATATTTTATTTAATTTATTTTACTCATATTTAATTAAATTTAGTACTTTAAATATAACATTTAAATTATATAATATTTTTTAATTCAAAAATTTTAATTTATTAAATAAAAATAAAATTTTCTGATTTTAAATGGATTTTTTAAAATATTAATTTTTCTATTCATATCTTTTTACAAAATTTATGAAAAATTTATAGATTAAAATTATTTATCATTTAATAAATTAATTATTTATAAATTAAAATGTTTAAAATTAAAAATAAAATATATTTATATTTTATTTAAATGTTGTATTTAAAGTATTAAAATTAATTAAATATGATTAGAATAAATTAAATAAAAGTGTTTAGATAAACTAAATAGAATTAGGACTAAATTGCATAAATTGGAGGACCAAAATAAAAATTTTATAAGCAAACTAATGGGAAAAAATAACAGGAGGATCCAAATGTATAACCGGCCAAAAGGTTAAGGATCTATTTGTAATTTTTCAAATTTTAGGGATCATTTTATAAGTTAACATAAACTTCAAGGATCAAATTGTAAATCTCTCAAAAAAATTAATCTTCTTATTATCAACCATTGTTGGTATTCAAAATATAACTGGGCCATCTTAGCCCAATATTTAGTAGGCTTGATTCTTAAAGCCCACGACCCCTTGTCAAGCTCAATAGTTATTGTGCAATTTTTTGGGGGGAAACTAAAAATCATTATTGTTACAGTCAGGTGTTTTTGGTGGAGCAAGTATAAGCTTCAACGGATGGGCAATGAAGAAGAGAGGTCCTGTTCTAGTGTCCATGTTTAGTCCTATCGGAACTGTGATCTCCGTTGTTCTCTCTGTAACTACTTTAGGCGAAATCATTGGATTAGGAAGGTACGTATAAACGATAAATTTTGCAAATCAATACTAAAATTCTCATTTTATTACATTTCTTAGAAAATTAATTGAAACGTTATTTTAATTTATAGCATTGCAGGTATGGTACTAATGTTTACGGGTCTGTACTGTGTGTTATGGGCGAAAGGAAAAGAAGGTTACCCAAATGAGATGGGCGCCGAAAGTGAGTTCGACGTGGATAAGCCTCTCTTAAGTTAACAATGTTGATGAGTTTCTGACGATAGGTTTTAATTTTATTTGATGGTTAAGGTTTTGTAGGTAGAGGAGTAGAAAAGAATTCTGGTGGAAGAATTATCGAGTAGACAATTTTGATTTGAAAGGAGCTGTTGTGGGTTTTTCCAAAAACATGGTCAGGTTGTACATATTATGTTCAATTTTGTATAAGAAGTAGAGTTTTATTTATTTCAGGATTGTTTCCATTTTTTCACATAATCTGTTTTAAATTTATTATATTGGTTTGATTTTGAGGTATGAGAAAACCCTTTTTTTCATAATTTAATTATCTTCACTTATTAATTGATACTAGAATAAATTTCAAGATTAAACATAGATGGTTCGGTATGTTCGTCTCTTAATTAAAGGTTTGGATTAAAGTTGAACGTGCGCCACTTCCTTAATATTTTCAATCCGGTCAAACCTGTTCTTGATATTAAAATGAGTTAGCATTGTAGGATATTATTTATTTATTTAGAAAGAGTAGGATAATAATTAATATTTTATTATGGTTTATATATTTAGTCATTGTTGTTGTTGGTTCAATTTTAGTATAAAAAAGCAGGTGGTAAGAATTTTGATTGACTATTGCAAGTCATTTTAGTGTTTTTTGGAATTATATGTATAATGCCTGCCCATCTCAATTCATTCAAAATACAGTTTGTCTTCTTAATATTCTATCAAGATCCAAACCCTTATTTTGTTATCAATTTCAAGTCAAACCGACCCGGCACCTTTTATATATATATATATAAATTGTTCAAAATGGTCAGTTAACTTGTCTCAATCATTCAATTTAATCAGATTTTGAATTTCTTTTCAATCACAACAAAATTTATCTATCTTCTTACAAATTAATTAACTATAAACTTGGTATGAATCTTTGTTTAAAATACAATAGCAATTGCACTTAATTGGTAAGAAGATTCGAATGTAAAGAAAATCCAAATCAGACTAAATTGAATAATCCAAATAAGTTCAAGTACCATTTTGAACAATTATCCTTCATGTTCAGTCACCACTTAGACCTTGCTTATTCCTTCTTTTACATTTCTTGATTGGTATTATCATGGAAAAAAAGAAGAGAATAATATAGATATATATGCAGACACACGAAATAAATAATGGAAGAAATAATATGCTCTATGCCTCCACCTAAATTCCTATTATGAAAGCTTACTTTTCCTAATCCTGTATTACTGAAGTTAATAGTCTGTAATTAGTCTGGGCCCAAAAAAAGTTAAGCAATAAACAGAAGATTATCAAGTAACAACTTATATGACAATGATATATATAATAATTAGTTTTGGTGTCTTTTTTAATCTACCAAAAACCACAAAACTAGCTGTTAATCAAGCTTTGCTTACCCGTCATTATATTCCACTAATACTATTGTTATCATTTTAATCGGAAGATAATATATTTTTTTCCTTGCGCATTATTAGTCTAACAAAATTACATAAACTGTAATTGAAAACCAATAAAAGTAAAACAAAGAGAAAAGAAAAAGAATGCATTTGATCAACGACCAGTTAGTCTAACGAGATAAAGTATTAACCAGATTCGTTACGAAAGTTTTAAGTTTGACATGACATTATAAATTAATAGAATTGGATTGAAGGGATGACCTTTGACCTCTACAGTAACCGTATCTGAATAGACATCCGTGATTATTTATTCGAAAATTGGTGGAATTAAAAAAAAGTAAAGCATTTGGAATGGAAGCTAGGGTTAATTAGAGAGACACGTGATTAAAAGAAAAGAGAAGACGAAATAATAGGAAAGAGATTCTTTGCTTGTAGGTTGCTTGCTTTTGTCTGGTCCATAAAATAAGAGTTAAGAGAAAGAGTTATGTTTGCGATCCGATCCTTATTAATAATGTCGCTTTCTGATTAAGCATATTATTTTTCCACTAACAGTTGTGCCTTTGGACCAGCCCACACCTTTGATACTTTCATAGGTTTTGTCTCCCACTCCATTCAACTCATTCCCTTTCTTAAATTTCGGCCAAATCTATACTTCAACTCCTGATTTTGGATCATGAAACTATTGATTTTAGGATTAGTTCGAATTCACCCTTTTTCAATTCAAATTTAATTCAAAATGAATAGAATGATAAAATTTTTGCCGAAATTTTCTCAAAAATCAAAACTTGAAATGCCAATGCCACCAAAATCGACACGTGTTTGTTAAAGTTTCGGTAGTGTTCTCTATCTAAATTCAAATTTTTCAATTGCATTTTTCAAGATTTTTCGGTGATCCGATGTTCAAGATATATTATAAATGTATACATTGAGAGTTTCAATTTGATATATTCATTGTCCTCATTTATCTCTAACAAAAGAATTGAGTTTTTGGTTTGAACAATTTTATTTTTATTCTTCTAAAAATATTTAGTTTGGACATATTTTGCAAAGTTTTCTTTAATATTTAACTTTTTTTTTCATAAAAATAACTAAAATGTCTAACAAAGATTAAAAAAATAATATTAACCAAAAGATTAATTTTTTCTATTTGGACGAAATTATAACTAACCCGTACTATAATTTAACCGAAGGTCGTGATTCGGCACCTTCTTAATTTGATAGGGCTGGGAATAAAAGTATTAATTGGCACATTGAAAAGCATACAATACACCTATTTATTCTCATGAGATGTGATCAGATGCACAGAGCCGCAGTAGCAGCGGTAGAAAGATTCTACCGGTGACAAAAATAATGAGATTTTGGATATACCCACCCTTTTACACAAACCAATCTATCCAATGGGTTCTTAGTTTTTACAATTTACTTTACAAAGCACTTTCAATAATTGGCCAAAACAAGTTTTTAATAAATAAAAATCTTTACATTCTCATCTATTAAATTTAACATGTTTTTAGAGAGGACAATCTAAGTTAATGATATGTTAGCTAATTTAGTGTATTTATATATGCGGTTGATGTTGACTTCAACCGCATTAAGGTTAAGAATATATTAATTAATTTTAATCCATCTATATAGGTTAAAAATATTTTAAAAGCTAAAATGTTCATGTATATAGTGACTAAAATATAATTTTGGGTAGCATTATTCTTATTATTAAAACATATTCTTAAAAAATGCGAATAAAACAATTTTATAAATTAGTGTTTAATGCATTTAAATAAAAGTTGAACTTATTATTTTTTATTTTTTTGAAACAAATGTTATTTCTTTAATAAGATGAATGCATGGATGATTTTATTTATTAATCATGAAAGAAAAGTAAAAGCAAGAATAAAATAATGTAAAATCCAGTAGCTGGATATTAGCATACACATGGTCAGTCAAAAATTAGTACAACAATTCAAAGTAGAGAACGGCCACCGATCATTATAAAATATGGAAAGCCTTGTAAGGGGAGTTTTTTTTTTTTTTTTTTTTTTTTAAACAAGGGCAAGGGTTAATAATTATTAGATTTTTTATTCTTTTAGAATGATTATTAAACTTAGGACGGTAATTTATTTCGGCTAAAAAAACAGACCTAGACTCATTGCAATTACTACAGAGTAATAAATTCTCTACAAGATTGGAGATTTGATCGTGACAATTGAGATATTTAAAGAGTAAAATTCGCTCATAATCTTTCACAATCTCATTTTTCTCTCTACCACTAACATACTATACATACATAGTATAAAATGATTGCAAATCGTCAGATTATGGACTAGATTCTTATTTTTATAACTCAATTCTATTCTCTTATTCATCTTTTTTTCATCACAAGAGACTGATTTAAGTATTGGAATGGACTTGAAGTCCCGCCCTTTTGTTTCTTCTCTTTTTTTACAGGTTACACCATGGTTATTCAATTTTACTATAGTCAACCATTAGATTTCATTTACTTGGGTGCATTTTATATTTTCTCAACAACAAACTTGTTACAATAGGTATAGTTCAATTAATTTTTTCGTTTGATTTATGTGATGAAAATTGGAATTACAAAATTTAATTCCTCCAAATCACATTTTAAAAGTAAAAAGAAATAAAAACAATGATTTTGTTGAATAGATTTTGTTTCCCTGCTCACTTGTGCTTTTCTCTCCATTCTAAATTTTGAAGGTATTTTAAATTATGGGAGTCAGAATTCCAACTAGTCTTTTTACCAATATATATATGCACTTCCTAATACAATTTCAATCATTACTATGAGTTGTTTTCAAGTATCAAAGATAACATAATATAACAGAGTATTAGTATCTCTTATTTCTAATTTTTTTTTTTCAAAATTAGTTCTAGTTACGCGTTTGATTAATGATTAATTATTGAGACTTCCTCTTATAGGCATAGTATGTTATTGAGACAATTGCCTGTAAGAGCTAGTGGTGAACAATCACCTTAAAGTACATGTATAAATAGAAGATTAGAAGACAAATTATGCTCTTTCCTTTAAATCATACACAAATTTCAAAATTGATATACTTTACGTATCTTGCATACTCAATTTCATATTTCATGTTGTTAGTCAGTCCAAAATTATAAACATTCTTAAAAAAAAACTGAAAAAATGATGAACCAACAATTAATTATTTTTAATAGTTTTTTTATAAAATGCTAAAACTAAAGTATAAAAGAATTATCTTAAAAATTACATTATAACCCACATAGTTTAACATTTTATCTAATCAAAACTAAAAATTATTTGGACATACCATTCAGAAAATCTAGAAGCTAATGCCAATTCTTATCGTTTGAATTTACCAAATTTATAAAAAAATGCATAGCATATTAAGGGCTTATAGCTTCTCATTTCTTAATACTAACACTGGGTTTTGGTTAAAATGTAATGACATGATTGGTCAAAGTTAGGTTTTGAGAAGCAAGAACGAGAATGATAATAACACTCCATCCTGTTTTTATTTCAAATTAACCACTCGGATTGCAAATACTCATTTAATCTAGTTTTACCTTTTAAGTCCATATTGTAACATCCAAAGGTCTAATCCATCAAATTATTCTGAATTTTTGCCTTTTTTCAATTTTATTCTATTCGAGATCCAACTTTATCTCATATTCACTCTTAACTAATTAATTGCATTCCCAATTCAACTTTCATCATAAATTGGATGAATGGAAGTACCAAATCCCATAATTTCCACCAAATTAGATGCTTATTTAGCTGTCCACTAGCCACGCTGGACTAGTAGTTGGTCCTTCTCCAATTTGGATTTTTCAAATCAGATAAATAAATAAACAAAGAGACCCTCTCTTCTCTTCCCTCCTTGTTCATGGCCGCCGTCACCACTACTACTAACTTTAACGAAGCAGGTCAACCAAAAATTTTCATCAAGTTCAATGAATTCAAGGGAAGAAAAAGAATCAAGCATCAACCCAGCAAAAGTTTATGAGCTAATCAAAACGAAATCCAACAAGCAACCCACACATACACATGCAAATCACATTTTCTGAATCATTTCATCAAACACACTTCGTGTATTTAGCAATAAAAGAGAACAGAAACTGATGAGTTGGTTTCGATCAAAGTTGAAGCAGGTGTGGAGCGCACGATCGAGGAGAGAACGACGGTGGCTGTAGAGAAGGAGATGAGTGGTCTGAGTTGTATTCCGGTGAGATTAAATTATCCCAATCTCCGCCATGAGTAGCTCGATTCCGATATTCAATAACTGAGAAAAGAAGAGAAGAATCTCCGAACTGTGTATTTGCAGCAGTAAGAGACTTAACAAACCAAATCCATCGCGATTCCAGATTTCAAATTCAGTAACCCCACTTCTTCTCTTCCCTATTCGTCCAAAAATCAAACCAACTGTCCATTTTTCTAAATTGCGTAAACCCTCACTCTCCACCATCATCATCTGCGATGGGTTCCGAAAAGAACAAAAGATAATGACTTCTGAAAATAAGCCTTTGTTTGTTTTGAGGGAATTGGAGAGGAAGTAATGAAAAGAAATTCAATTTCCTTGAATTCATTTGTTTAAAAAAATTAATCAATCAGTTACGAGAGAAAGGTATATTCACTCAATTGTGCTATTTTCATTGAAAGGGAGGGAAATAGAAAAGATTAATTATTTTTAAATTAATTTACTTATTTGATCTTAATAGAATATGTAAAAAAAAAATTGTAGAATACAATTTAATTTTTTTTATAATCAATTTAAACAAACAAGTGAAAGAAAATAAAATTCAATTCTATTTTTTTCTTTTCTTTTCTTCTACTTATTTATTTTCTCTTCCACAATTAAGAAAAAAACAAAGGCTAAAGCAAAAGAAAAAGAACAAGTTCTCAATCTGGAAAAAATGACTTCCGAAATAAAAACAACGAAGGCTTATGATTATAAGAATCAAACTCTGTTCTTCGACGCTTTCAATAACTCGTGAAGAGAAAAAACAGATCAAAAGTATATGATGATATTAAAGAGTAATATTTCTGAAAAATGAAGATCTGGTTGAAGCTCTTGAAAGACAAAATGAAGATAACATAAAATTGAAGAAGAAAAATCAAGAATGATGATCTTTTTTTGAGAAAAGATTGATGATCTCATCGAAAATCTTGAAATCAAGGCGAAGGCGGCGGCGGCGGCGGCGGCTAGATTAGAGAATAAGAGGAAGAAAAGAGAGGGTGAAGAGTTTCGTTGTTTTTTGTTATTTATTTATTTATCCGATTTGGAAAATACACATCAGCAAAGGATCAAATTACTAGTCCAGCGTGGCAAGTGAACACCTTAATAAGCATCTGACTTGTTGAAAATTATTGAATTTGGTCCTTCCATTCACCTACCTCTTTCAATTTATAGGCCACAACAAAATACATAACAAATGTACCATATTATAAAAAAAAAAATACAATTGTTTTGACTAAATATTTCTGTAGCAGTTTATGTTTAAAGTCTTTCCTTGCTTTTTATTTTTAGCATTTAATTTTATATAAACAAATCTACAGTCAAAGTCATAAATGGAATGGTCGTTAACAACAAATAAATAATATTGAGAGGATATATATTTATAAATATATAAATTAAAGTAGTTTAACAAATTTTCCTATTTTTTTTTATTTTTGTAAAAGAAATGATTATGCCTATATAAATGGAAAAAGTATTGTATACGTTTAAATTACAAGCTATTAAAAAAAAAAACTGTAGGATAATTGATATAGCCAAAATTAATAAATAATATAGACAGCTAAAGTAAAGAAAGTAGGGTCCATCATATGGGCATCCCTAAAGTTGAAGAAAAGCAAGTCAAACCAAAATTGCAGGCTGAAAGGCAAAAATGATGTACCTTTCAAAATTTGGAAATAGAAGAGCGAACAGAAATTGCTATGTTTAGTCATCCACTAATTAGGACTCAATTGTAAATACATCTTTTACCATACATGATTTAGTTTGAATGGCAAAAGCAACGCACTACAATATGAAAACACCATTTTAGGTCAAAATCAAACCCATCCAATCAAATGCTTTCTAAATATAATTACCTATTACCAATAACATCATCACACAATACCCGTTACATTACCTTATTTGCATACCATTTTTTAATATTACTTATGTTAACTTTGGTGTAATTAATTTTATTTAATCAATTACATAAATTAACTATATTATATTATTAATTACTTGCGACCTAGCCTATAGACAAGGTTTGAATCCTTTCCTTATAAAGAGTTTGAATCCCTTCAACTCCAACTCCTTTTTTTAAAAAAAAAAAAAAAAAACTCATATAACTATTATTATAAATAAATATTGAATTGAATTGAAACATTTGTTATTGATCGATCGGATAAAAATTGAATCAACGTAATTAAAATAAATATATTACTTTATTATAGTACTCACAGTTCAACTTTTTTTTTTTTTTTTAAACTTACTTATAGTAAGAGAGTAAATAATCGAAGATAAAATTTTAATGTGTTAAAGATTTGTTTGTTAAGTAACATTAGTTGTTAGCAAATTAATTGCTTAGTAAGCATTCCTGAGGGTGAGACTTGTATAAGAATGTTCATATGTGTGGTAACAACTTTTAAAATAGTTTTTAATGCATATGTGTGGTAACAACTTTTAAAATAGTTTTTAATGAATATTTGATAGATCAAATATATTTTTTATAATGTTCCTTAAATTAAATTTTAACTATTTAAAACAACTTATTTGAAACATTCAAAAACCAGAATTCGATCCAACCCAATTGGGTTGGAACCAACCAAGTTCAAGACCAATCCATCCAATCTACTCAACCCTCATTCAGATGGTTTAATTTTATGTTAATTATTAAATTGAGAATAAGGAGAAACGGCAGAAGCGCGTGGGAAAGAAAAGTTCCGGCGGTAAGTGGGAAAAAGCGAAAAGGCATGCATAGAAGCGACGTGTGTAGATTTGTTGCTTGCTTGCCGGAATACATTTGTGACAGAGACACAGTATGAGAAAAATACTACTACTAGCATAGTACCCTCAAATGCTGCAGTCTGCAATAATATACTTCAAAAAAATAAGCAATGACAATGAGGAAGTACCTGAAGACAACCCAACTCGCTTCGACATGCGTGTACTATACTAGCGCCAAATCAAAGAAGACTGTGTAATCTGTACTTGCAATTGTACAGTCGTCGCGTGTAGGTATAGCTTCATTTTTTCTTTACCTTTCCTTGGATCTGTTGGCTTCACCGGCTCCGATGACCCGAACCTGACCGGCCCGGCTACAAACGGCCCTCACCCACCGCACATAGATTTGTGTTGTTGGGTTTATTAGAGTAATCATTCGATTCCTTAATTTTCGTAACATTTTAGGTGTTGGGATCCTTTCTTGATTTCTTCATTATTTGCTTCCTTCTTTAAAATTGAACTTGGTGCTAGTTCATGGTACTCTATTGTGTTAATTATTTGTGCCATTTTAAACCCATAAAAACAAAATCATTTTGTTAAAATTGTGTGAATTTTGAATAATAGGTTTTATTAATGAATTTAATTAGTATGCATTATTGTTTCGAGTTTAATTTCTACTAATTATATTATTACCACATATTTAATATACAGGGAAACAAATTATATCTCTTGTATAACTCAAAATATTATTTCATTTGTTAACAATTTTTTTTTTATATCTCAAAGAGAAAAAAGATTATGAGTAAAAAATACACTTATCTATATGTTAAACAAGATAAAAAGATCAAAATTATTTTAAAGTTCAACTGTCATAAAATAATGTTGATAGTAACTCTTAAAAATTAAATTAAGGATCTGTCAATCAAAATCATACAGGTTATCAATTATTTTATTACTTTTTTTTTCGACTTATTTATAATCTTAAATAATAAAAGTGAAATAGTTAAATTATCTAATATATTTATTTTATTTTTAGGTAAATTGATGACTTTCTGAGGTAAAATGCAAGTGCAAGTTCTTAAAATTGGAAAGAGAAGTAGAACTCGAAAGTTGATAAATGCTTGATTTGTGATTTATTATCGGATTAAACTTAAATTAGGAATTACTAAATGATGTGATCTCTACTAAATTAAGAGTGATATTTTAATTTGAAATGAATTTATGATATGTTGGTATATGGTATGTGCATAGAGTATGTGAAAGTTTGGGTCAGGAATTGCATGTGTTTGACGCTCCTCCTCATGCCTCCCAACAATGGCGTTGTCCTCTCCTTCCCTTCCCTTCCCATCTCTTCGTATTTTTCTGAGGAATAATTTTATGTTCGGTAATAGTTTTTAGATTAAATTTTAGTATTAATAGGCTAAATCGCTAATTTTTTTTTTCTAACTTTTAATAAAATAACTTTTAAGATACTTATATAATGTTTTCTCAAAATCTAGCACCATTAACTTTTTATATTTCTTATAAACAAATTGTTGTCTTTTTTATGCAACAATTGAGTAATTTTTATAAAATTAAAATAAAAAAAACAACATGAAATTTTTTATTTTTATAATTATAATTTTATTTCTTATATTTTAAATTCAATATATTTTTAAAATAAAAATAAAACGAATTAAAAATGAAATTAATATAATTTATTGTGACTTTTATTTTTCATTAAATTATTATTATCCAAAAATATTATCATTTATGTAAATGTATAAAATAAATTATATTAATTTTTATTTTATTAAAATGATCCTTTTCATTTTGAGTCATTTATTAATATCACTCATTCAAAATCATATGATTATATTATATACTCACAATTTTATTCATTTAATTAATTTATCCTCCCTATAATTTTGTTACTAGTAATAATAATAATCAAAAAATAAAATTAGAACTATATAGGATTGTAAATGAATCGAACCATTTGTGAGATATTTGATGCTCAAATCCATTTAAAATTGTTCAAAAACTAAATGAGCCAAATGGATAATTAAATTAACAGAGTTTAAAATAAAATTTCAAACTCGTAAATCATCATTCATTTTAATTCTTTATAAAAATTATTCAATCAAAAAACTATGAAAATTTCATAGCTATTATATTATAATAATTAATTATTATTTAAATAATAGTTTATATTTAACTATTCATTTATTATAATCACTTTCTTTTTTCACTAAAACTTTTACATAAAACGAATTACTGACAAATTAAAGATTTATTTGATTAACTACTACTCTCACTTCCTTTTGTGTTTTTCAAAATGTGATTATTTTTTATTATTATTACTACTACTACTTGAAAGAGTTATGTTACTTGAAAGAGTTATGTGATTTATTATTTAATTAACTTTTAATATGGATAATTTGATGGCACTTTCCCGCGATGAAAAGGAGTATGGAAAAAGTATACACCAAACCAAAGTATCCAAATTCGATTCGAAACCCGCATGCTGAGAGCCTATTCCGACCGCAGTTGAGAACGGCCATAAATATTGGTAAAAGACTCAACTAATTTAAAAATGGAATCTATTGGTTCCAATCTATGTACTGTAATTATAAAAAAAAATCACATCAAAATTGAAAAGAATTCTTAAATTGGCTATTTAAATATCATCATATGATTTATATTTGAGAGAAAAAAAATTTTGAATAAAGAAATATATTGTTTATTTATCATTTACGAGAATATGTTTTTTTTATGGAATTTACGAAAATATGTTGAAAAAAAAAAAAAAAAAGAGTCCAACTAAAGAGGCTGTGGGTGTTAGAATTCACATGGCACGTGGTTTATAGTGGAGTGCCAAGTAGCACTTTATAACAACTAACTAACTAATTTACAAGACACGAGACAGCCACGTATTTATTGATTTTTAACTTTAAACTCTTAAATAAAACCAAAATAATGCCACATCCCTTTGAAAGGGCCCCCAGCAGCCAGCCGGATATGAGTAACTTTTTAAAAAAAAAAAATTATTTACTGCATGTTACAATTATTGTAAGCAAATTTAGAATCAATGCTAACAGTTTAATTAACTGCCAACTAAGCATTCTGATGCTGTTCTTCTTACTTGAAAACTCAAAAATAAATTTATTACAAGTTGTTATTAAATTGGGTATTTTTAAGAAACGTTTATTTATTGTGTGTCTGAACTTAAAAACTTTAAACATTTTATTTTTAAAAATTTATCACAGTGAGAAAGTTAAATGTATTTCTTCTTCAAACATACATTAATTGCTAAATGGTGAATTTAATTAGAGTATATTGTTTTTATATGAGAAAAGTTTGGTCAAACTCTAATAAAGTACTGTAATTATTATTTTTTATTACTATTATTATTTACTAAACAATATTTGAACTATATATGATCTATAATCATATGTAAATACTTTTGTTACCATGTCACTTTCTAAAATTAATATTTTGTTATAAATTTAGTTGTGTGTCCTTAACACTCAACTCAATGTGTGCATATACTTATTATACTAAATTTCAAGAAATATAAATAATTTTTCAAAAAATTCATTTGAAAATTTAACGTATTATTCAGTAAAATACTCATTGCATGTTCAACGTCTAACATATAGTTAACACGATGAGAATTCGAACTTGCGATAAACTGATAAAAACATAACACACTAACTATTAGATTAGACTTTTAATCTATAAAAACATATTTATAAGTTGTTTTTTACGGAATAGTACTTATAAGCTTGAAAAATGAAGTTTATGGGAGGCAGATTATTGGTAATTGAAATGCATAATCTGTTTCAATTATAAAACTTAAAAACATATGCTTTCATAAATCAAGTCACGGAAATCGGCATGAAAAGCTATGCTATGGGTCCGAACAGAATCCGCTCATATGTTTTCAAATTGAAAGTTCTATTTTTTAACTTTCAACAAATAATACTAATAGTAATAATTAATAATTCAAATAAAACTAGTAAATAAAAGTGTATTAATACATATAATAATGTCGATTCGGCAATTGATAAAATTCCAAAAAGTGGTAAAAAAAAAATAAAGGCTTAGTTACACAAATGTGCAATGTTTGCATGTTACTTGTCCCTCTTTCTCCTTTCATCATCACACATTTTTTATTTTTTTCCCATTTCAAAACCACACCATCTACTTATTTTTATTCTATTTATTTTTACAAAATTTTCAACTATTTTCCATTTTTTTAAAAAAAAAATAAACTCGAAGAAGCAATTAAAATTTTGGGAGATTAAATTAAGTAACCACAAATTTACAACTAATTTCCATTTATTTTTATTTATATGAAAAAATCATAATTTTTGGGTTGTGTGTGTCTTTTGGCGGAGGAATGCTTGTCACCTACTCCTTTTAAGTTCTCCAATCTCTCTATATGCTTCTTCCCCCCTTTTATTATTATTATTTTTATTATTATTATTAGATTGGATATAGAGAGAGAAACAGTTTCTTCTTCAATGGAGAGGCACAAATGCAAGCTCTGTACTAGAAGTTTCTCTAATGGCAGAGCTTTGGGTGGTCACATGAAGGCCCACTTAGCCACCTTGCCTCTTCCTCCTCCTCCTAAAACGACTTTGACTCACCACCAACTCGGTGACCGTACTGAGTCTGCTTCATCTTCCTCCTACTGTTCTTCTTCTGGTGAAGACGACGACGATGAAGAAGAAATCAAGAGCGCTGATGTTGAAGAGAAGGCTTTGGTTTATGGGTTAAGAGAGAATCCCAAGAAAAGCTTCAGGTTCGCAGATCCTGAGTTCGCTTTCTCCATTGATGCTGGTTCTGTTGTTCAAGACAGGGAAAGTGAGACTGAGTCAAAAAACCCAACTAAGAGACGATCTAAAAGAACTGGAAAATCGGGGAATTTCGATTTTAAAAAACTCAAGTTGAAGAATCATCCAAGTTTACTGGAGTCGCCGTCGTCACCGGCGGAGCCAGAACCGGTAAGCTCTGTTTCTGACACTTCCCCTGAAGAAGATGTCGCTATGTGTCTTATGATGCTTTCAAGAGATGTTTGGATGAAAAAAAACCACCAAAAACCAGAACCAGAATATAAAGAGCAAGAAGAAAAAGAGATCATCAAAACAAACAAGATTCGCGGGAAGTTAAGGTGCGAAAAATGCAGGAAACTGTTTCGATCTTCACAAGCATTGAGTACCCATAAAAGGATTTGCTCTTTAAATGCAACAGAGCTGAAGAACAGCAGCAATGATGGAAATGAAAGAATTTTCGAATGTCCGTATTGTTTTAAAGTGTTTGGTTCAGGACAAGCACTTGGTGGGCATAAAAGATCGCATCTAATGGGTTCTTCTTCTTCTTCACCACCAACACTACCAAACAACGCTGCTGAAAATTCTGCTGCTGAACTTAAACAAAACAACCATCTTATAGATCTTAATTTGCCAGCTCCAATGGAAGAAGATGACTTTAGTGTTGTTTCAGATGCTTAAAAACATCCATTGTAAGATCTCATCATCATCGAAGACATTCATCTAAAACCAAATTTTTCTTTTTCATGATTTGATGGTTAGTTGGATAGAAATCAAATGGGTCATTCTTATTTCTAGCTATAGATTAAAAATTTTTTATCTTTGCTTTATTTTTTGCATTTTGGGTATCTTGACTTGAATTCTCCGCAGTTACTATGAAAAATTCGTTGATATACTTTATGAACTTGTTACTTACCATTACCAACTCATTTAATGTAGAAAAGAGATCATTGGTTAGAATCATATAAAAATTAATTGAAATTAGTTACTTCTTCCAACTATTCCATTTTTGTTTGGTGCATTTGTGTCTTTGCTTTCTTTCTTTCTTTCTTTCTTTCTTTCTTTCTTTCTTCATCTGTTCACGTGTTGTGTAACAGCAGAATTTAAGTTCTTAATTTGTTTGTTGATTTAGATTATTCTCTACATTCAATTTAAACAATACTGTATAAAGATTATAAATTTCTCTATTTTCAGTTCATGGGTTTAGTCCCATTTCAGTGATAACTGCTAAATCTTGGGTCCTTTCCTTCCTTTCAGTCTCTACTTCTTTTTCTTTTTCTCTGTCAAGTAGTAAAAAAAACTTTACACTTCTTGTTATATTAACTGTTTACTATTTATTTCCTTGCATTCTAATTATATCTTTCTCTGTCTAGTTGGAGTGGCTGATGTTTTAGATTCTTATTGCATTTTCCATTTGTTGCTCTTTTTTTTAACTCCTGTATTGTAATGCCGCATCTTAATGCTACATATTTGCCTTTGTGCTGTTAATGGGATAATAAGTAATGGGTTAGTAGGCTGATTGTGGAGTCTAACGTTAAAAAAAAATGTTATTAAAAACTTTTACTCCGATTAATCCGAATCGAATGCGGATTGCTAATGTAGTGTAAAATGTATTATTTAATAGTATATTAGATGGTTTTACTTTAATTTTTGTTGGGCTGCTGGATGGGGAACTGAAAGAGTATATTATTTAAGACTATGTTTGAAGAAGACTGCAGAAAAGAGAAATTAAGAAAGATACAAAATTATATCATTTTCTTAATTAATAGGAAATAAATAATAATTAATTCTTTTAATAAAAGAATAAAATAAAAGATGGGTTGAGAATTTTATCTGCCTTGAAATAAACGAAAAATCCGGGCAAAGGAAGGTGCGGACTGCTGCTATTCTTATTGAAGAATCAGTCAGAATTTTTTATTTTGGTTAATTAAATTAAATGCTTTTAAACAACAAAAAATGGTTTATGACTAGAACCATAATTTATTAATTAAAAAATGAGTGTGTTTGGGTTTGAAGATTTCTTGTTTAAGAAGAATTATTATGGTTGTATTTCCAGATTCAAAATCTTTTACTTGCCACCCATACAACTAACACCCTTTTAATTTTTAATATTTTGATTTTGCTTCAATTGCAATTTTTAGAAGGAAATGGCTTCGTTTAGATTATGAAACAACCACTTCAAAATATAAATAATGAAATATATACCTAATTTCTCTAAGTTAGTAGTCATTTTCTCACTTGCATCATTACACATAGCATAACAAAAAAAAAATAAAAAATGATTGTTGGATTAAGATTATAAATGAATCAATATATTTGTGAATATGCTCGTGAAAATCTCATTTAGCTTTTGCCGAGTGCAGGCTCACAAAATCAACAAATTCAAGTCCAAAATCTATGGTTACTAAGGGGCAACATTATTCGGTTGGTTGCTTTGCTTTGTGATCTTCTTTATTTTGTTTATATTTTAATGTCCTGATTGGATGGCATTTTGCAATATTGTGAATTTGTAATTTCCATACTTGTTTTGACCAAAATAATTAAAAACAAAATAAAGAAGAGAAAATCTTGTCTCTTTTATAGTACATGTGGGTTTAATTACTTCCTTAATTAGAGTAAATGATTATTATTACACATTTCCTTATATGTTTAATTAATACGTTTTGTGTGGTAAAAGCCAAAATATAATTACACGCTTGTGCTTTGTTTTTCACATTTTACTACCAATACAACTTTATAAATCTTTCGTTTTTCTTCAATTTTTGTCATCTTTTAAGCTTTTACTTTTTAATTTCTTCTCTCTTAAAATTGGTGTTGATTTTTTTTTTTCTTATTTGATTGACTTTTTTTTTTTTTTATCATGCTTATGGTAATTGTAATTATGGAGTTTGAAAGTTAGTGTTTTGAAAAAATAATTTTAGAATTTTATTAGTTATAGAAACACTAACTACTAATGTATTGATTTTGTTCTTCATTTAAAAACCATTCTATTTTATTTTTAAGTCAAATCAGTTAAAATTTTAATTAGCAAATGGTACTTGTTAAAATTAAAATGTTGGGAAGTCATTGTATTGTACCCCTAGACCAGGTGCTGTATGGGCTAAGCCCTACTCAACCATCCTACTAATTTTATAATATTCACAAATTTCCAATAACTATTTGGTAAATGTTTTATTACTTAATTTCCATTTTTCAATTTAGACGATGGCACTAATACATTTTAATATTTACATGGAACATATTGATTAACCTAATTTTCATTCAAAATATATTAACTTTATCAAAATTTGCCTTATTTCTATTCAAAAAATATAAAGGAAATTTTTTTTTTTAATTAATCTAGTATTAAATCGTAGTTCTCTAAGTTTTGGTCTCGTTAATTTCATCTTTTTAGTTTCCATCTATTATTTCTGTTAACTCATATAAAATAATAATTATACCCTTATTCTTTATTTTTATTTAATTATTTTAATAAAATTAATTTATTTTTCTTTATTTTAATTATATTCTAATTCTAATATTTTTTCTTTTCTTCCCTCTTACTGTTTGATTAGCCAACAATCCGACTGTCTATCTCCATCGCGGCACCTATTCTCCAATCAAATCCCAGGAACACTTAAACCACCTCCACCTCCCTCAACTGAAACCACCTCCGCCTCTCTAAATCGAAATCCATAACCAATCTCACACACTAACTTCCGTTTAGATCGCCCACCACCGCCCTTACCCACCGCTCACCAACACCATACCTTCGATTTCGAACGGAATCAACCACCACGCAAACAAAAAATGAAAACAAAAATCACAATCAATGAATCCTTAAGAGAAACTAGAAAACCATAAACGCAACCCTCTGGTTCTCGTCAGAACCTCTGCCTCGATTCTCCACAGGCCCCTTCGTTCGCTACCTACGCTTCACCATCATTGAATCCTTCCAACCAGTTCTGCCACACCCTGGATGAAAAAGCCAGCCACCTCTCTTCTTTCGAAGCCACAACCTAGCAAATGAAACCCATCACTTATTCCTATTTTGCCATTTAGCTTCAAATCGAATGAAATCTAGCAAACAAACACAAACTACACTATTCCTTTTCATAAATCAAATTTGGAACGGTGTCTTCTTCGTTTCTAGCCAAAACGCGTCTTCTTTGTTGAATATCGAAGATTTGAGGGGGCAGAGAGGTGTAGCTCGAAATTTGAATGGTTTTCGATTAGTGAAAATTGGTGGAGGGAGGCGGATCTATGGCCAGAATTGTTGTTGGTCTGAATTAAAAATGGTTCAAAAGGTTTTGGCTTCAAACAGATAGTGGTGATCAGCGGTGAAGGGAGGGGCCTTGTAGTGGGGTCGGTGGTGCGAAGCAGTGGAATCGACCGGTGTGAAGAAGATGATGCGGATTGAAACTGAGGTGGTGGTTGCGGTATGATGGTCGGAGCTGGAGGCTGAAGTGGCGGCGGAAAAGTGGTTATGGGTTTCCAATCGCAGATGTCGATGGAGGGGAATGGAAGATGAAGATGTGATTTTTTAAAAAAAATTATAAATAAATATTAATAATCTAAAATTTAAATAAGTATTAGTAAATGAGGGTGATATAGTAATCTTAGTTCATTTAACAGAAAAAATGGATGGAAAATTTAAAAAATTGGAGGGAAGCACCTTAGTATAATGAAACCAAAATTTAGAGATCTAGAAATGTAATATGAAAAACAAAAGGATTCAATTGCAGATTAGTCAAAATTTGAGGACTGCAGAGAAATTTCTCCAAATATATATAATAAAACTATTTTTATATTTTAATTAATATTTTATATTCTTAATATATATTTTAATATCTACCGAAAGTTTGTCAAACACGAATATAAACCAGTTTACAACTATCAACTAACATAAATAATTGACCTAAATATTAAGTGTATTGTAGCTTAGTATATACAACTATACAAGTTAGTCAATACTAATATAAATATATTGTATTTACTGTAATTTAGGCTCAATGAAAATACTCGGATTATTTCTATTACTAAATACAAGTGAACTTTAAGTTTGGAGAACGATCACAATCTAAAAGCTTACAAATTAAATTTTTTCACTTAAACTATGAATAAATATATATAGCATGTCATAACATTGGATCGGACATGGTTATAAATGAGTCAAATCTCTCGTGAGTTAATTATCGATGATTTTAACTTACTTGATGAAGAAGTCATGTTAAAGTTCGGATTATAAGTTATTAAACCGAATCATGAATCTTAGTTATTGAACATATTCACAAGTTTGGTTTGGCGACTTGTTTGAAATTATTAATTGGAGTTTGAACTTAGATGTCTAAAAAAGAGTGGAAATCAAATCCGATTTTCGAAGTGATAATCGAGTTTGGTTAAATATTTTGAGAGTTGAGTTGGTTAACAGTTTTTGCATATTATTGATAGTGTGGATGAAATGTAAGGGATTGATTAATAATTATGTTGAAAACACATTGGGCAAGGATGGGAGTCAGGAGGCCAAATGATTAAAATCATATTTGAAAGGAGATTTGCTCTGGAAACATGCTCCACCGTGGATGAAATATCTTGGCTTGGTAAATGACAAAATCATGAATAATCTTCTTAGCTTGCAGTATGGGCGAAGCTAGTAAAGATCGAGATGCCAAAAAGATTGTCATTTTCAAATTAATCACAATTAATAACTCTAATCCTAATCAATCAATTTAATTATATCTATGAATAAAGATGCACGAAAGTTAGTGTGTTAGTTTAACTATGTTTGGCACTCTTTTAGTTTTTTGTTTATTACATATGGTCTTTATATTCAGCAACAATAATTTGAAGGAGTCTTTAATTTATTGTCTCATCAAAATTTTAAATACTAGCATTTTTTTATATTGTTTGTTAATTTAACAGTTAACTTTCCATTTTATAAAATATTAATCTCTAGACTATATTCGATAACAGTTTTTTTAATAGCAAATATTTGATTGAGTTGTCAAAATACTAAAAATTAGCATTTAGTAAAATAGTTTTTTACGTAATTTTTAGCTGATAGATTTTATAAAAGGCAAATTCTAAGTTTTTAATTTTTAGTGATTAGGAGCAAGTGACTGGCTCAATAGTAATGACTCAGCATTTCCTCTCGATTATATTAGATTCAACTTTTACCTAACTCCTCTGCTTATAATTAAACAAAATTAAAAATAGTTTTATAAAAAAAATTAGTGATTTGTAAATAGCTAAACCACTACATTTGGCTAATACAAACACAAATATATAAATGATGTTTAAATAACTAAATCTGTTGAATATATTTTTAGTTTTCAGTATTTGTTTAAAAAAATAAAATACTATCAACAAAATTTTTCCCAACAAAAACAACAAATTTATATTTTGCACGTCAGTATGAAAATATAATTTGTTTATTAAGTACAATTAAGATTTTGATAAATAATTTTATAAACAGCAATTATTTAAAAAATTAAACATTATCTATATAGCTAGTTTTATTTAAGAGTTTATCGTAGAAAAATTAAAAAATATGCAATGTATTCAATATAAGCTGTGTCTAGTAACTGCTTTTAAAATAATCTTTTTTTTTAGCATTTAGCCGCTATTTTTTTTTTTTTTTATAATACAACTTAGTGAATTTACTGTCAAACGAAAAATACAACCTACTAAATTCAAATAATTTTAATTTCAAATTTAAAAAATCATAGCTTACGTAGTAACCAAAAACTCAAATTGAATTTGGTTATTTTTGTTTGGAGACATGACTCATATAACAAATATTTTATGCGTATTAAAGATAATAATAATTTTTTTTAAAATGAATAAAATAACATATATTTTTAAAATAATCCAATATTGTCATTAGTAATAAATAATAACAATTTATATTAAATAATAAATAACAAAAAAAAAAACATAATCCCTAAAAAAAAATTTTTTTCTCCCACAAACATTTATTGTAAAAAAAAAACTGAAATTTCCTATTCTAAACATATTCTTCATTTCAATAAAAAAAACTGTATCAACCAATTATAGAAGTAATATAAATCAGTATATATGATATTCATTGCAGTTTATAGAAGAGTTTATACAGTGGTATATATGATTCATATATACTGATATATATAAACTTCATGACAATATATATATTGGTATATATGATTAATATATACTGATACATATGTTTTTCATTATGGTATACATTATTTATATATATTGGCATAAGTAAATTATATACTAGTATATATAAATCATATATATTACAGTATTTATCATATACATTAGCATACATGAACCATATATACTAATATATATACTAACATACATATATACAAGCAATGGAATTTATATATATTGCTACAAATACTAGGATATATGATTTATATATAATGTTATGTATACAATAATAAATATCCTATATATAAGTATATATGAACCATATATACTGGTACATATACTGTCAGATAAAAAAATTAGGGGTTCCATCTTCTCAATCCTCTACACTGACGATACAATTTGCATGACTTCCGATCGATAATTCGTTGAAATCATAAACATCAACGATGACACATGTTAAAAATCAACCTACCATAAACCCAAATGAATAATATAAAAAAGAATAAAAAAAAATAAGCCAACATGTGAGGGGTTTGATAAAAAGAAATAAAAAAAGAAATTGAAAAGTATTTGTATGGTGAAAATAGAAAAAAGCGTGAAAGTGAAAGGATCAGCGATAGTATTAGGATTTTCAAGCTTTTTTTAAGAAAAATCAAAATTAAAATTAAGTAATAAATATTTTAATAATTAAATTATTTTTAAATAGATAAATTTTTATGTCAGTTACTGAAAAAATATACTATTTATTAATTTTTGAATATATATGTTATTTTATTTTTTAAATTGAAAATTTATATTATTTACTACCATTTTTATTTTTGTTTTCAAATTTAGGGGACGTGAACCAAAGATTTAATTTACATAATATCTTGGCTCCATTATTTTGCTTTCAACTAAAACTAATGTTTTAACCTCTAAAATATTTAAATCGTCCTTGCTTCTGCATAATTAATTATAATGAAGACAAATCAATGTTTTTCTTTAAGCAACATGTGAGTAGTCCTCCGCCGGACACCAAAAAGACTATTCAAGATTTCCAAGTGTCACTGTCGTTTAACTAAACCAAATTTGTTTGCATACTTTTCAATTTCCACTAATTTGCATGCTTTGGGTGTGTTACTGTTGTAAAATTGTGTTTGGATACAACTTTCAAATGAAGTAAAACAAAGCGTTTTCTATAGCCGTCAATAACTATTCCAACCAAACAAGTCTTGTGCCATTTGGTTGTTGCAGTCTATGTGCTTGTAGTTAAGCCGCACAAGGCACGAACAGAGAGTGCGTGGAATCAATTAAAGGTATAATGGTAATTGAATGGAATAGGGGGAGATTTGGTCAGCGCGAGTTGTGGCATGCTTGGCTGCAGAAAACCTGAACAACTGTTGACGTGGCAGAACTTTTTGGTCAGCTTCCATTCTAGAATAGGGAAAACCGAAAACGCCACTACTGCTACTGGGCCCCACTTTTCAAAGTTTTTCTTTGCTGCGCTCGGCTTCACATGTTCCATTTTACAACCAGTCACCGCTGGTCTAAAGTTCTCAACGTTTCCAACTGTTTTCCAATTACAGATTTTATTGTGTATAATAATCATGGGATAATTATTAATTACTCCATGCTTTTCACACACATATATATATATATATCTTCATATTTTTAATATTATATTCTTTTTATGTGCTTTTTTATTTTATAATTTAGTTATTTCATAATCTAAAAAATAAAGTATTGAATACTTTTTTAAAAAAAGAGATTAAAAAAATAAATATTAAATATTGAAGAAATATTTTTCAACTTTTTAATTCATCTGTTTTCAAATCTTAAAAAAAAAAAAAACTTCAATATAATGTAGTTCATAAAAACCAAATAATCAAACATAAAAAAAAAAGAGAACAAAAAATATAATATTGAAAATAAAGGGTTAATTAATAATTATTGCATTGATCATTTAGCAGAAGAAAAATTATGTTTCCATCAGTAAAATTTATTCAATATTATTAGGTTTGATCATAATTGCTATAAACCAACTACTAAGTCATTCTGACAATTCTTTTAGGTATATTTATGGAGTAATCCATCAATTTTCTCATTTTTTGAAATGAGAATCAACAATGTTAAAATGTAGGAATCTCATAACAATTATGCACAAATCTAATAATGAAATGGTAATATTTAAAATTATAATTTTCCCATATTCTGTTTTATAATAAATCCCTTTTAACATATTCTAGTTTATAATAAATAACTTACATTTGGTGAGAATATGTGGTGTAATGGTAAACTCCTATTATGATTATGAGTTCATGACTGAATTTTCACCATTTTCTCATTGCATCTACTTATGGCAAAATAAAATAAAAATTATAATAAGACGCAGTTGATTATTTTGCAAGCTAGACTATCATTATCAAATTACAAAAAATTTTCCAACACTATCTTGGTTTCTCTTTGAATGCTTTACGGTACGTTATAATGGCAAGTGTTACGAGACTTTTCTTTCAAATTTGTGACTCTACTGGTTTTCAAATTAGTTTTATAACTTGCTTTCATCTTCACAGTTGACAAGAGGTTTATTGCATGTAAGGTGTTTATAAGTTATAATAGATTTACAATTGATTTAAATATCTGGTCTAAAATGAGTAAAATTTTTACACAACGTTTAAAATTAGTTTACAAAATGAAGAAATATATTTATGACTGAATGTTCACATCATGATATATTGAAATCATCAGTGCTACACAGTTTATTTCGCCTTCCATCAACAACAAATTGTCCCACAGTCACCATCAAAGAACTGAAATTATTAACTATAACATTTTCAAAAACCCAAAAGGCAACGCTCCACCCCATTCGTTCATTTACTAGTAAATCAATTTCAGAAAACAAAATCGTCAAAATGTTATTTGTTCATCCAATTCAAACCTAGAATGGTAAGAAAATTTAACAATTAAAGGTATATTTTTCTTCTAATTCTTAAATAATAAAAAATGAACATGATCGTATTTTATTATTATTATTATTATTTGAAAGAATGATTGTATTTTATTTAAAAGGATAAAATTAATTTAGGAACTTGAACACCGACGCAGCAGCATGGTATGTGGTGTTACATGATATCAATGGTAATTGGATAACAGGCTATTCTAGTAATTTAGGTACTTGTTCCCTTTTATAGATTGAGCTTTGGGGCCTAGTTCGTAGTCTTGGTTTAGCTTGGGAGAATGGGTACCGTCATGTACTTGTAAATATGGATAGCTTGACAGTAATTAATTTAGTCAATCGTAATCAAGTTTAGTCCTCTTCGTATGCTAGCTTATTAAATATAGCTCGCCCTCTTATTAGTAGAAATAGCTTATTAAATTTGCCTTATGAGCTGCGTATTTTTTATGAAATACCTCCAGATTTAAGTTTTCTTTTTTTAATGATGATGATGTTAGTGGAGTTTCTTCCATAAGAATATAATTTTTATTGAATGAATATAGTGGGGTTTGGATGATCTAATAAGTTGTAGATTCAGGCATGAGAATTTTTTTTTTTAAAAAAAATAGATGAAATTAATTATGTGAAAACATTTTATTTTTAAATTTACCAACAAATTAAGAGGATGGTATTTCAGAATTTGCTTTATTTTTTATAAATTAATACAAATTAATAATCTTTTCAATATGTGTCAATCCCAAAAATACCACTTAAAGTCGAATAAATGGAGTAATATTTAGAAGAAGAAGAACACGAATTATATTAAGTTTGCATGAAAAAAGACGTCTCAGTGCATCCAACGCAGAAGATTGTGATTAGTGTTGCAGCAATCAGAATAATTAATAAAGCACCCTCTCATTATATGCTCACATATATATTATATTCAGGGAATTCTTGGGAATATATCTATGCATGAAACGGCATCGTTCTGAAGTTTTAGTGAAATTTTGGATAGAGAACAATGGTATGCATGATTTACTTGATTTTCCTTGCACGGCTGATATAATTAAGGCCCAGTTTGTGGAGTTGTTCGATTGGGATTAGACCTCCAAACAAACAAACCCATCAATAAATGTGTAGGTGTAGCTACCACCACAGGCCCAAGTCCGGACTTACTTCTATTTAAGAGAATTACAATTTTGTTCCCATCTTTTAGTTCATCTACATTTTTGTCCTATAAGCTTCAGAGGATAGAAATACAAACTTTTGTTCTTGTTGTCCAAAAAACGCTTGCTTAAGATAATGGGAGATAGAGAAGCATTAACAATGTAAACCTAGAAATGGGAAGTAAACTCATGGCAAACAGTCTGTTTCTCATGAAAAAAATTGGTCAAATATGAGTGTGCTCTTTAAGTGAAGAGATTCAAATTAATTTTATTTACATTTCATTAGAATTAGAGATGTTGGTATTACTATCCACTACTACGTTGGAGAACGCAAGGATCTTGTAGCGTTTCAAGTAAGTAATTATATAGAAACTTATCAAAAAAGTTAGTTAGATCTAAATAAATACATAAATATAATAAATTCGTACAAATAGCAGATATATAAGGTAAAAATCGTCATCAATTAGCACGTGCTTGCTACTTGTAAGTGAGACAAATCGAGATCATTCTTGCACTTATTTACAATGAGGTGTTAATAATAGAGTTGAACTCGTGTTTTTTTAATTAATAAAAAAATAGAAAAAACAATTTTGCAATTATGTGATCATTTTAGATTTCCCAAATTTGAAATCAGAGACACTGAGGATTTGATAACAAATTTAAAAATCTAAATTTTATACAATTAATTTCACAGGCGACCTTCAAATTTGTTACTTATGCTTGCACAAAACCTAAAACTACTGTCTTCAATCATCAAAGAGGCATTGGGCACCACCATAGGCACTTAGAGTAAAATGGTGCAACCAGGATGAAAATGTGGCTAGCAATTTCAGAAACCATATATATTAGATGGCTCAATAAAAGCAGGCCAAAACATATTTGGGTGCATCAACTCAAATCAACCACCAACAACTACAATAAGGGTCGTTGTCAATTTTAAAAACTGGTCTTTTGTTGCCTGATAGCAACTTAACAATTAATAGTAACAAGTATTAGGTGTTTTGCAATTTTCCACTCAATTAATCTTGACCATTGAAAATGTGACGCTATCAATCTTTTTTCCTCCACGTTTCTGTCTGTTTATGATTCTTGTTAAGTTTTTTTACCTATTCTGTTAATCCCGACAAATCATCGCCAGTTAACCTCCACTTCATATTTTGTTTTTCTAAGGGTAAAAAAAAAAATATAAAAATTTACTAGTATTATATTTATTACTGTTATTTACAAGTAGTATATAAAAGGGTAAAAGAGTAAAATAAAATATTTTATGATAAATATGATACTATCAATTTTTTTTATATTTCACCGTCTATGTTAAAAATTCGACTATTTTTAATAACAACAATCACTATTTACAAATAAGTTGGGTTGGTGGTATAATATTTGGTAATAATTGTATCTTTGAATCCATATGCACTCATAATAAATTTATAATTCAAAACTACTAAACCAACAAAGTTCTCATTACGGGAAAACACAATTTCTCGAAATAAAATATCTTTGAAAAACAAAAATTTAAAGAAAAAAGAAAGCAAAATTTAAATAAGATAATAATAAATCATGTGATATATTCAAGTTAACTGAAAAATAATCGTACATGCAATTGCAAATCTCTACCTATGCTTATAATATAAAGCAATCTTGTTTTATTTTAACGTTGTTGTGCTAGTATACGGAATTAGTGGTGTTGTTTTAGATTGCAATCTAAATTTGGACCAACAAGGATGGCAAACCTTTGCCTGTAGATTACTTTAATTTTCCCAAGTCAAATTTGGTGGACGATATTTGAATTTAATGTACTCAAATAAACAGTGTATATAAATTTTTTTCAAAACTGTGTGAATGTATAATTAATAAAATTAATTACCATATCAATAACCATAATATGACAACTGAATAATAAACAGTGTATTATTGGGAAAAAAAAATAATTATACTTAGCTCCTTATCTTTTAGCTAATAAACATATTAATCTCTATAGTTTACTTTGATATTTTTTGGTCACTAACTGATGCTTTCGCTAAACACTTAATTCCCTATGTCCATTTCCCTTTCATGTTATGGACGACTTTTTAAAAATGACTATGTCACTCTTGATATTTTTTTTTCTTTAAAAAAATGTATATTTTTTTTATAATATTTAAAAAATTCCAAATTTTTTGTGTTACTTTTTTCCCTCATTTTACAAATTGAATATAAGGCATAAAATAGTAATTTGAAAAGATTTATCATAAAAGTAGGATTTTTTATATGGAAAGACTAAATCATTTAACGAAACTATACATTAAGATAAAAATATCAATGACCAAGTCAAACCATGAATTATAAGAATTAAAAATATCAATGACCAAGTCAAACCATGAATTATAAGAATTGAACCGTCACAAACTATGAATTGTGTAAATGGGGTTAAACCATGAAAAAGGTAGTTTATTTAAGTTCAAGTAAATATTGAATCATGAACTGACAGTTAATTGAATCATGTATGACTCAAATCAAATTGAACCATGAATTATAGTTCAAATAGTGCTAAACTATCCTTGAACCAATGAGCTAAACCATCCGACCCTTACTTAAACCAACTTTACAAACGATTCATGGTCCCTAACTAAATCGTATGGACCAAAGTCCAGTTCAAGTTACAAGAAATCCTGATGATTCACAATCCTTAGCCGAACCAAACTTAACCAGCTCATGTTCAAATCTATGTTAAGGACCCGAAAATAATTAGTACAAAATTCAAGGAGGTAACTGTTGGTTATGTAAAAAGATAGGGAGCTAAGAGTATATATATATATATATATGTAAGTTGTTCCTAAATATTATAATTTTGAAATAGAACATGGATTGAGAGTTTAAACAGCAGGGAGGTTTTGAATCCCGTAAAATTATTTTATTTAATGTTTTTATCAAAAATAAAATTTAAATTGGCCTCGATTTCTTTTTTTATTGTACTTTTAAAATTTGTACTCATTATAAAGAAAAAAAAAAGCATATGAACTAGGGCTGCAAACGAGCCGAGCCGTTCGCGAGCGGCTCGGTGTTCGCTCGATAAAAGCTCGACTCGAGGCTCGGATCGATAATAAACGAGCCGAGCTTGAGCCGAAAATTTAGGCTCGTTTAATAAACGAGCCGAGCT